>JBBPBT010000659.1:3072849-3084120 GCA_037974875.1 Cicer bijugum
ATAATTTTCATATATTAAACTAAAAATAAATTATATCTAGTGGTCACATCTCTCTCTCTCTTTTTTTATAATTTTTATCTTTATTATAAAAAAAAGGATAATTTAAGATAATTTTATGTCCAAAATAATCTATTTATATTGTTTTTCTCCATCATTTTATTTAAATAATTCATTTTCACATAAATAAATTTTTAATCTGTATTTTCTTTTATCTTGCTCACTAACTGCGACGTTTTATTTTCTTGTCTCGTTTTACTGTTTATTTTATTTAGATTTATATATTTAATTTGAACTAGTACATACAAATTCAAGAATAACTTAAGTATTATCAACGTTCCAGATTCTTATGTATGAGTGTTTCGATCACTTTAATTTTATCAAATTTATAAGTATTTTATATTTTTATATTATTAACATAAATGTTATGAGTTTATTCGCATATTCATTCTTTTTGTTTTTACCAAATTTATATTTATATTATTATTAATCGATGTACCTTTTTAATTTAAATGAATAAATATTATTTTTAAGTAAAAAAACTATAAAAAATTTAAACCTCTAAAAATTAGGTTAATCAATTATATAACACTTGATATATTTACTAACTCATTAATAATGTATTGAGCATAATTACTTGCATAGTTAATTATATTAGTAATTTGCCTTCAATTATTGATGTAAAAATTGATCAAATTTTTAGTTGTTGAACTAACACAACCAAAAAGGAAAGAAAAAAAAAACACATTTACTAGAATTCAAGCATCCAAAGTAGTATGTGAAAAAAATCTAAAGTATTACATTAATGATAAATAAAATCTTTACCATAATAATTAGATTAATTAGTTTTCACACTAGATATAGTCATTAATACTTTAGTAAGCACAATTACTTGCATATTTAATTACTTTAGAAATTCACTTTGGATATATTGTCGTAAATATGAACCAATTTTAGTTGTTGTAGTAACACAACCAAAAGGAAAAAAATAAATAAAAAAATACCCCCTCCCACATTTGCTAGAACTTTAAGCATCCAAAGTATATTAATGTTAATAATGATAATGATAAATAAAATCTAACAAAAAATATGAAATTGAACAAAATAAATAAATAAATAAAAAAGGAAAGAAGAAAATTATATAAAAAGAATGACATGAGGCAGCTAAAAACCAGCAAGCACAATGGACTCATTAGCTTAGCTCATTCACAGTTCAAACTCACACCACTTCTAGAGAGAGAAACAAAACATTGTAGAGAGAGAGAGAGAAACACATTTATTCACAATCAATAATTCACTCTTCTCACATCTAATCTCTTCACTTTAATCTTGTTTCTGTGTCATAATCTTCAATAGTATGTACGGTAGGGATCCATGGGGTGGTCCGTTGGAGATCAACGCCACAGACTCAGCCACCGACGAAGATCGGAGCAGGAATCTTCAGGAACTTGACAGAGCAGCTTTGTCACGTCCGTTGGATGAAACTCAACAGAGTTGGTTACTGGGTCCCACTGAACAGAAGAAGAAGAAGAAGTATGTAGATCTGGGTTGTATCATTGTTAGCCGCAAGATCTTCGTTTGGACTGTTGGAGTAATTTTTTTTGCTGCTTTTGTTGCTGGTTTGGTTACTCTTATTGTTAAAACTGTTCCTCGTCATCATCATAAACCTCCTCCTCCTGATAATTATACACTTGCGCTTCATAAGGCTCTTATGTTCTTCAATGCCCAAAAATGTAAGCTTTTTTTCTGAATGTCCTCTTCATTTTGTTTTGTTGGGATTTACTAATTGGGTGAATTTCGATTTTTTTATGAAACTGGGTTTTTTATATATGGTATTTTACTTGATTTGTTATGTGATTCATTTTTATGTTATGATTCATATAGGGACCAACAGTGTAAAGTTTGATTTTTTATGAAAATGGGTTTTTTATTTTTTTATTTTTGTATGGTATTTTAGTTGATTTGATTTGTGATTCATTTCTATATGTGTCATGGAGGGACTAATAGTGTAAAGTTTGAATTTTTATCTTGTGATCTGGGGAGATCAACTCCTTAAATGAAAAAGTTTGATTTTTTATGCAAATGGTTTTTTTTTTATTTATTTGCTTTTTATGTTATGTTATCACAATTTGATTAATGAATTTTGTCAAAAAAAGTAGTTTGATATGTGACTAATAGTGTAAAATTTGATATATGATGAAAATGGGTTTTTATGTTGTTTTAGTTGATTTGTTTTGTGGTTGAATTATATTTTGTTTGTCAAGTAAGGACTAATTGTGTGATGTTTGATTTTTGATGAAAATGGGTCTTTTTATTTGTTATCTTAATTTGATTTATGTTTGTGGGTGTATGCAGCTGGGAAACTTCCAAAGCATAACAATGTTTCTTGGAGGGGGACCTCAGGTATGCAAGATGGAAAGGGTGATGGTGTTTCTGCTGCAATCAAGGATCTGGTTGGTGGTTATTATGATGCTGGTGATGCCATCAAGTTTCATTTTCCTGCTGCTTTTTCCATCACCATGTTGAGTTGGAGTGTCATTGAGTATAGTGGTAAGTATGAAGCTATAGGGGAGCTTGATCATGTCAAGGATATTATTAAATGGGGTACTGATTATTTTCTCAAGACATTCAATAGTACTGCCGATACCATTACCACCATTGCTGCACAGGTAACCAACCATCTTGCTTTTAACTGTTGAGTTTTTAAATTTGGATTTGGAATTGATTTTATACTTGTGATAAGTTGTGTCTATTTTGGTTGGTTGTTTTATGATGTGTCATAGAAAGAGAATATCTTTAGTCAGTTTACACAGTTGATGTAATAGAATTAGTATATGTTTGGATTGGCGGGGTGTTTGGTTAAATTGCAGCGAGTTTGCCTACAACAAAGTGGCATGCCGTGTTTCTGCCAAGTTCACCATGACTGTCAATCCATACATGCACTTAGTTCTTTGAGGTAGTGTTACATAAGATAAGCGTGTGGATCTCATTTATCGTATTACTATAGTGTCTATTGTGATCTATCATTGTGATATGGCTCAGAAAGAGATGGTTTAGTCAATATTACCTTCTTGATTACTGAAATTCTTTGTGACTGTGGATCTCACGTGTTCGGTATTCTTTGACAGGTTGGGGATGGAGATACCTCGGGGGGAAGTACGACTCCCAATGATCACTACTGCTGGATGCGCCCAGAGGACATTGACTACGACAGGCCAGTCACTGAATGCCACAGTTGTTCTGATCTTGCTGCAGAAATGGCTGCTGCTTTGGCTGCTGCATCCATTGTTTTCAAAGACAACAAAGCCTATTCCAAGAAACTTGTTCATGGTGCCACTACACTCTTTAAGTTTTCTCGGGATCAAAGAGGAAGATACAGTGCAGGTAGTTCCCAGGCTTCGATATTCTACAATTCTACTGGCTACTGGGATGAGTTTGTTTGGGGAGGCGCATGGATGTACTTTGCAACTGGAAATAACTCGTACCTTAAGCTTGCTACTACTCCCGGCCTTGCTAAGCATGCTGGTGCTTTCTGGGGAGGCCCTGATTATGGTGTACTGAGCTGGGACAACAAGCTTGCTGGCGCTCAGGTAATTTTGTAGGCATGCTCATGTTTACTCAGTTTGTTGGTTGTAAATTTGATTCACATCAACATTCAACAAGAAGGAAGTTGAACTCCTTACTTATAGTTTCCTTGTCTCAATTGATATGACAAATTTCTGAGCGTTTATTCTTAATATCATCATATCATTGCTGATCGTAGCAATTTTGGTGGAATTACATTTTGACTAACTTGATTTCGACATTTTGTATTTAGGTTCTTCTTAGTAGATTGAGGTTATTCTTGAGTCCTGGGTATCCATATGAAGAAATTTTAAGGACCTTCCACAATCAGACCAGCATAGTCATGTGCTCCTTCCTACCTGTTTTCACAAGCTTTAACAGAACCAAAGGTAACAATTCTTACTTCAAAGCTTTCAACCGGGCACCAGAGTCCATGATTTTCAGAATTCAGTTCTGATGCTGATGTTGGTATTTTTTATGCACACAGGAGGCTTGATTCAATTAAACCATGGTAGGCCTCAGCCTCTCCAATATGTGGTGAATGCAGCCTTTTTGGCTACCTTATATAGTGATTACCTCGATGCCGCTGATACACCTGGATGGTATTGTGGACCTAACTTCTTCTCAACCAATAAACTCCGCGAGTTTGCCAAAACCCAGGTATGTATATGCTATGCTGTCCTTTTGTTGAGTTAGTGTGTTTTTGGTTTCATGGCAGAGAGAGACAAAAGTGATTGCAGACACATAAATAACTCGCTTGTTTCCACGTTGATAAGACTCCCAACGTGAGTCTATGTAGAAGCTCCAAGTGATAGACTCGGATTTACCGCAAGTTTAATATGCATTCACTGTGAAAACAAACACTCTAAAAAATTGATTTTGACATGTTTGAGTGATGTTCATGGAAAATGATTTTGCCGCTAAAATTGATTCCACCTTGAAGCTATAATTTGTAGCTTTTAACTCCGAACGTGGTTTTTATACTCAAATTTTTGTTCTTTCACGTGAATGTATATATAAACATAAATCACTTCAAATTCAATTCACTTTTAACTAAAATCAATTTTACAAAATCAATTTTTATCGCTACAAAAGCAAACACACTTATATGTGGGAGCTATCTCTTCTTGACATGAGTCAAATCACTATTAATGCTGGCTAATTTTTCTTTTTGCTTTTGTGTGTATTTTTGCAGATTGATTACATCCTTGGGAAGAACCCGCGGAAAATGAGCTATGTTGTAGGTTTTGGTAATAATTATCCAAAACATGTCCATCATAGAGGTGCATCTATACCAAAGAACAAGGTTAAGTATAACTGTAAAGGTGGATGGAAATGGAGGGACACTTCAAAGCCAAATCCAAATACAATCATTGGTGCCATGGTTGCTGGTCCTGACAGGCATGATGGTTTCCACGATGTTCGCATGAACTACAACTACACAGAGCCAACTCTTGCCGGAAATGCTGGCTTAGTAGCAGCGTTAATCGCATTGTCAGGTGACAGAAGCATACCGATTGACAAAAATACCCTTTTCTCTGCTGTTCCCCCGATGTTTCCAACACCGCCGCCACCTCCAGCACCATGGAAACCATAAGGTTTCATGCCATTCATCTTTTTTTTTCCTGTGAGTACCACGAATGACTTGAGTGCATTGTATCAACTGAAAGTTCAAGGTAAATTTTGAAGACAAGGCCATAGAGAAATGGGATACTGTGGCTAATGGCGACTTGGAAGTAGAATTAAGACTTGATAAATTGGTACTTGAGAGTGTCTCTTTGTTTAATTTTTTATTTCTTTTGTGATATAGATAGTATATATGTATCAAAACCAAATCTTGTATTCTTTAAACATAAAAACTGAACAGCTTGTAATTGTTTGACAGTTTCATCTAATGTGGTTACAGTTTTACTCTTTTATTCTACCTCTATTCTATTTTATAATGCATGCACAAGCATAGTTGTATGTCGCATGTGTCAGAAATTAACTTGGCTTTATGAATGTGTGCGCGCACACAGATACACCACTTCTTCACAGCTTGTTTTTATCTTTGTTTATGAAAGTTTTTTATCTCAAAAAGAAAACCAATAAAAACGAACACTTGTATCATGGGTGTGAAACAAGTTATGTTATTTTATCATGATACAATTGTGACCAGAAAGAATCTGGTTCCACTTTTTGATGCCAACTCCATTTAGGTGTGCATATGCCTTGATGCCTAGGAAAACATCCCTTGCTTGCTGGATTACATAAAGTGAACAGAATATAGTTTCCTTAACTCCCATCACTTATTGTCCAATATGTATATACTAAACAGGAAATAGAATTGTCTTCAACTATCTCTCTGCCAAAACTGTATTGCTAAAAATCATGGCCGAAGAACTGAACCACTCTCTTGAATATACACCAACATGGATTGTTGCGGTTGTTTGCTCCATCATTGTTTTCATCTCTCTGTGCGCTGAGCGTGCCCTTCACTACCTTGGAAAGGTAAACCAACAACACATTTGATATTTTCACATTTATGCGACCTTCATGATCCAAATCTATTCTTTAGCATTATGGTTTCTATTCATGGCTGCATGATAAGAGTTGCATTTTGATAGTTTTGTATATATTTAATGGTTGACGTAAAACGACACCACTAATCGAGGGCTAGAACATTGACTCCATTTTGATATTTGAGTTTGTGTTTGTTTGTTTTGGTGTTTGCAATTGAATTTGTGTGTTCTGATGCCTCTTAGACACTACTTTTCTAAGTTACATATTCCTCCTTCACTTTGAACATGCGTTAGGTGGGATGTCCACCGTAGTTCCAACTAATTACTTTTGCATCAAAACAAATCTATTGTAAGCTAACAAGAGTGTTTTCTTGTGATTTAATTCAGCTTTTGCAAATTGGAATGATACATTTTAATCAAATTTGCTTGCATAATCTAAAATAGGGTTTAGGGTCATTTCAATTGTGAATTACTAGTTACTCTTCAATTTCTTTGTTAATTTTTTTAGTAACACATAGCCATGGCTCTGGCGGTTGAGGTGGAAACGATTTGAAAATGATTAATCACAACTTAATGCACAAAGATATGAGATTTTTCATTTTTATATAAAACTCTTCAGAGCATAAGAATGTTATTTAACTGTTTATGTATTAAAAGGGTATGTCACATAACGGATGAGATGAGCTTTATTTAAATCCATTCTTGAGCTTACCCTCAAGCATCTTGTTCTAAGGGAGTTATATAATTTCCTTTTTTTAATGACTTAGTTTGTTCATGATGTGTTTTTGTTGGGTTGTATTTTACAGTTCTTGAAGAAGAGAAAGCAGAAAGCATTATATGAAGCCTTAACAAAATTGGAAGAAGGTAGTTTCTTATGTAAGCTTGAACTTAATCAATTGTCTGGTATCAAAGTTCTTTATATATACTATGATGGGTTGAAGCATCATATTTTTCTTCAATGTTGACATTTTGACCTGCAAATAATTTTATGTGTGAACTTGAATTTGTAATCAATTAATATTGCCCAACTTCCTTGCTACAAATCATTAAATTGATGCTGACACTAGTTGCCTTAACCCTTCGGTTCCTAGAGGAAAGGAGCTATGGTAATATGTAGTTCGACTGAGAGGTAAGTAAAGTCTGGCTAAAGATTGTTCCAACCGGACTTCGAACTCTGGGAAATAAGTTATTAAACAAATTTAGAGACTCAGATTAAATCTTCTGAATAAAGAAAGTAAATATTGTACTCAATTCCTATTGAACCTTTAGTGATAGTTTTTCTGCATGACTATTTTAACATGATTCATTAGCCTAATGTATGTCTTCCTTTGTGTGTTTTTTTACCAGAGTTGATGCTTTTAGGTTTCATTTCCCTTCTCTTAACCGTCTTTCAAGGTCTAATAAGCGACATTTGCATCACACCTAAGCATGCAAACCAAATGCTTCCATGCAAGAGGTCTGATGAAGGTTTAGAGCATGAGATACACTATGATACTATAATCAACAGAAGAAGGCTTTTTTCTTCAGATTCCGGTTCGCAGCATTGTAGGCAAGAGGTAATAGTTGATGAATTTTATTATGATTCATTTAAGTTTGCTGATGAAATTACTGACAAAGAATATTGAAATCATGTAAAATTGGAAGAAAAAAATTCTCAAGTCCAAGCAGATTAAAAGAAATTCATTGCTTTCTATGCAGGGGAAGGTACCACTGTTATCACTGGAAGCATTGCATCATCTTCACATTTTCATCTTTGTATTGGCTGTTGTACATGTAGTATTCTGTGTGGTAACAATGATTCTCGGAGGTGTAAGGGTAATAATGTTGATTGATGAATCTGATAGTATAGTGCTTACTAGTAAAAATATTAGAGTCTTCATGAAATGCAGCATAGTTATGTTTATATTTTATGTGAAATAGATCCGTGAGTGGAAAAGCTGGGAAGATCATGCTCAGAGGAGGACGCTAAGTTCAAGTGGTAATTTGAATTTTAAATTCCAGATGATCAATATATAAGAAAAGGAGCATTTTGGATTCCTAAGTTCTAGTTTTCCTCATATGCAGGTGAAACTCTTAGAGTAGAGGTAGATGAGTTCTTCAACAGACATTCTCAAGGGTATTGGAGAAAAGCAGCTGTTGTTGGTTGGCTGGTAAGTTCTTGAATTATCTATGTAGTTTTCTTCTTAATCTTATTAAGTCTTATTCCAACTTGAATCTATAGTATGAATACGAAGTATTTTGACACACTACCATGGAAGATATAAACTAAAAAATACTGTGCATTTTAGTTAGAGTTGTTATTTTGACACAAATTTTGATTACAATTTGTATGGTAAACTCAATTTAAATGTGGTTAATTATGTTCAGTAGATGCTTAATGAATATAACAAAGTGTTGCAAAAACCGTCCTATAAACACAATTAATCATGATTTTGAACATCATTAATCACATAATCGTAGTGAATAGATATCATGTATATTATAGCACTTGAGAATCATGTATATTTGAACATAGTTTGGATGGTTAATGAATGTCATGCATATTAGAAGACCTAAAAATCGTGGTTAATGATTAAAATTGTGGTTTATTGCGTGAATTATTAATGAACTATGACATCTTATTATATTCATTTGTTATGAAATCTGAATACTCCAAAGTTAGGGACGTACCTGTATCAGATACATATCCAATACGGGTACGTCTAGAGGTGTTCACCGGTATATAGGTAAATCCGGTCACTCAAACCTACTCAATCCAAATTTGATCCAATCCATTTAAGTTTGAGTCTAGCCCAAACCAATCCATCTAAATCCAATGATGTTCGGTTGGGGTAGCGGATTTAACATTTTGAGCCCGCATATCCTCGAACCCAATCCATTTATGTGGCATATATATATATATATAGTTATAATTTGGTTGTTGGATTTTATTTGATGATTTGTTGGTAATTTAATTGATTTAAGTATTTTATTGTATTTGTTTGTGGATGTATTTTAAATATTGAATAATATGTTGCGATAGAATTTTATGATTTTTGAAATGTGTAAGTATTTAATTAACTTACATATTTTTTTATGTTAGAATATTAAAAAATATCTTTTATATTATATTAGAATATCTTGAGTTATTTTCTATGATCAATTTGTAATCATAAAGATATCTTAGAATATCTTTCATTATTATTAAGATTTGTTCCTGATTTAAGATTGAGTTTATGTTTGTCTGCAAATAGAGATTACTATTAAGTCTTTTGTAATCAATAAAACTATTATCAATAATATTCAAACCCTTATTATTTTCTCTTTTCCTATTCTCTAAAATCCCCCAACTTCAACATGGTATCTCGAGTCTATTTTGGTCCTCTTTGAACGATCTCGCCTCTATTCTGTTGCCGAGTTCCCAACAGTTTAAGAATATAATCATAGTTTCTCTTTTCCAACTTGATCATTACTTTTTCAACCCACGACACATTCCACATCGGTTTCACTTGTTTCCGTTCAGCTCGCTACTGCCGCTGTCATCGCCACTGTTTTAGGCGACTTTTCCTGAAAACGACCACTCCATCAACTTCGCCTCTTCCAGATCGGCCAGACCTCAAAGCGCACCGTTGAAAGCCACCACACACGCCTCACTGTCCACCGTGTCAAATCCACACGCCACCTCTATTCATTGTGTGTGACGGCGCGTCCGACAACTGATTTAGACACGACTTTTTTGTTGAACTCGCCTCGGCCTAACGGTTACAGATCTGCCCTTACTTTCCAATTTTGGTCAATAGAAATATGTGTTATTATTCAAACAGCCGTTATTTCTCATGTTTTGCATGCACTTTTTCATTCTGTTGATCGATCATGGTTTCATTTCGTTCGAGTCACGCTTCTTATTCTTCTGTATTTGTCACGCAATTTAGTTCTTCTTAATAGATTATAAAGTGACTTCTATTTCCACCAACGATCATTCAGGTGGTGTTCCTTTTCCCACATATGAATCATATTATTGATAACTTCTTTTTTCATTGATGGTCATTTTGACAGTGTCTTTTATTTTCATAACTCACACTTTAGCCTGATAATTTGTCCTAGATGCACTGCCCCATTTTGTCTCCGATGTACTGATCTTTCCTTGAAGCACGTCTCTCTAATATTATTGGTTTGAAGTTTTCAAATGCAGGTTTTAGAAGAACAGACCTTGCTTTGTTCAATTGTTTGCCATGAATTTCTCTTTGATTATCATTTTGACTATTTGGCTAGGCCGTAGATATAGCAATTCTCTCCGACTTCACCTTCATCCCTAAGTTGCTATTCCAATTTTTTTTTTTTAAATTATTTGGCATTGCAAAATAATTTTTTTTCTTGTAACAAGCTAAATCTTAGTAAGCTTTAGCTTGAGAGAGACTGTTAAAATATTAGAGGTTTAATTGCAGTTTTGGTCCCCCTATTTTAGCTGAATCGCGAAAGTTGTCCCTCAATTTTATCTAGTTTTGGTTCCTCAAACATAATTTTGGTCTAAAACTTGATGAAATTTTTTTTTTTGCATTTATTTAAGTCACACCATGTCTCAAGATCTCATGTCCAACAATTGTACCTGAAATCTATTATAATAAATGATGTAATACGACTTTAAAAAATGAAAATTCATGAAGTTTTAGACCAAAATTATGTTTGGGGACCAAAACTGGAGAGAAACAAAATGGGGGGACTACTTTCGCGATTCAGCTCAAATAGGGGGACCAAAATTGCAATTAAGTCAATATTAAAAAATATTTTATAATATCTTTTATATTATATTAGAGTATCTTGAGTTATTTCTTATGATCAATTTATAATCATAGATATATCTTACAATATCTCTCATCATTATTATGATTTGTTCTTGATTTAATATTGAGTTTATGTTTCTCTATGAATAGATATTAGTATTAAGTCTTTTGTAATCAAGTTAATTCATAAAATTATTAGTGGAATATTAAAATTATTACTCACCATAAGTGGAATAATATAATTATTCATAAAAGGAGGATTAGATAAAGAATATTTATGTCGATATTTATGATTGATTAAATAATTTTTTTTATTGAATTTAATAACTAATAATATAAATTATTAACATTGATAAACGACTAATAATATTATAAAATAGTATTATAAAATAATTTGATAATAATATAAATTATAAATTATTATCAAATAATTGAATATGATTAAGAAA
>JBBPBT010000659.1:3088020-3098078 GCA_037974875.1 Cicer bijugum
TTTTAATAAAAAAGACTACATTGTTGACATTTTAAAACATAAAATATCAAATTATCACTTAAAATTAAAATAGATGACTAATTAAAAAAAATATAAGAATTAAAATATTAACTGAAATTAAATTAAGAGACCATAAATACAATTTATCTAATATTTATATTGAATCTAAAAATAAATGAATATATTTTAGATTGAGAAGTATTACTAATAAAATAATTAATATTTATAGTTTAAAATAAATTATTTAAGAAAAATAAGATCTCTTTAAAGTGAATGTATTTTAGATTGGTAAGTATTATTCAATCTGTCAAAAAAATACATTATTCAACAAAAATTCTAATACTTTAAAATAAATGACCGAGACAGATTAAATTAAATTTACATTTATGGATGATTTTGAAAATAACCATACAAAATATAATATTATTTCCTGAGTAAAGTAAAATAAAATACTCTTCTTTATCTCCTTCAAATTGAAATATTTAATTATTTTAAATTTATTAAAAATACAATTATTGTTGCGAAAAGACACGTCGGTGTATCAACAAGAATAATAACGGAGGAAGAGTCGAGAAGTGAAGAAGAAGAAGAAGAAGAAGAACACAATGGCGGCATCAGCAACTTCTCTTCTCCGCCTTCCTTCTCTTTCTCTCTGGTAACTAACTAACTAACTAACCAACTCTTTTTATCATTTTCAAATATGCTTTTTCCCTTATATCCATTTGTTTCTTGTTTCATTTTTTTTATTTTCCATTATCGTAAATTTTGATATTCACTTAATACTTTTTGCATATGTTAGCTACATGTTCGATTATTTGGTATCGTTTGGATCAGAGTTTATTCAATTTCAATTCAAAAATCCTCTTCTCTTTTTTTATAACCTCGTTTTGTTTTCATTGTTAGAAATGCCAAAAAGGGTTCACGATTTTTCGCGTTTAATTTTGAAAATCATTGTTATCTTATCTATTAACATGTTTATTTTATTTTATTTTTCAAATATCGTTCTTGCTTAGGGCGGTTTTAATTGGAAAAATGTTGTCTATGCTTCTTAGGTTTTATGTGGCGGTTTTAATTTTAGGTACTGTAGTTGTTGGATTATACTGAGACGGGAATCTCGAATTTAGGAATTATTCGGTTAAAATCTAGTTCTCATGAGTATGGATTCCCGACAATTTCAAATGGAATTAAAAAGTATGCACTGTCAGTGTGAAACAATTTTACACTGGCATCCGATGATAATTTACTGTTTTACCACATCATTCCACCTTTGTATGGTTGTTTTGAATCTGATAGTGTGACAGACAAAAATGGTAGCCTTTCATTGGATGTCAGTGTAAAATTGTTTAAGTTATCAGTGTATGGCTATTAACTCATTTCGAATAGAATCTGGTGTAAAAGATAAAATAATTGTAGAGAAAGTTGGAGTTTTAGAGAGAAGATAGGTATTTCTGAAAATGTTGGATAAATCCTTCATCGGACTACTTGGTCGTCATGATATAAGCGTGAGAGATGAGACCGTTGACACAAGAGAATATTTAACATACTAGAAACCGTTAGCTAAGCAATGACAAAACAGAAAGCTTAATGAAAATTAAATGGATAAAATTAAACAAATGTGACTATATGACGAACATATTAAAGTGAAGATTGTATAATTGCCTAATAACCATTACACTTAGAGTATGTAATGTTTGTAACATATACAAGGGACTTTGTAATAGTACTGGGGAAGTTGAAAATCGGCGTAGATGTTTGTGTTCTTACTAAAAGATGTAGAGTGATAGAATTTCTTTTGTCAATTAATAGATGTTTGTTTCATGCCTCAGAATTGATGACTTTGGTGTTTGTGTGGTGTGCGTTATGTATGTTTTTCCTTGCTTATAGAATTCACAATTGATGTGTATTTTGTTTTTAATTAGGAATAAAGATTTGATTCCTGAAAGACGCAATACATTCTACAGGAAAAATAATCTTGCCATCACAGCTCTCGCAGGGAGTTCTCTGGGTAAGTATGCAGCATGCCCAACATTCTTTTTTATAGATTTTTAAGTTTCAGGCAGTTGCATTAATATGATTTTGATCAAATATTAGATCTTACTGTAAGAGTAATCAAATAGGAGGATTCTTGAAACTTGTATGTTGAAGCTTATTTCTTTCTTAACATTTTGTTTATTTTGATGCTAAGACATGAATAGATTATACACTAACATCTAAATGCAACACTGTTTACATATTACATGTCTTGTTCAACTACAATGCCCAAAAACTGTTTCTAGTTTTGTAATCCTCAAATTTTTATTTCAGGAAAATCAGCTACGCGGCTCACAGCTGTTTCATCTCCACCATTTACCGATAACCATGGTCACCTCTCACTAAGTGTTCCCATGTCTCGAAGATGCGGTTTGAGTACACGTCCGCAAGCATATATATATCATTGGTCTGGCTTTCGAATTCCTGCAAATGCTGAGAAGCCAGAATGGTGGTGGAGGACTTTATCCTGTATACCCTATCTAATAGCATTGCAGATGTCTGCAACTGGGTTTTATCTAGAACCTTTACTTGAAAAATTCCGATTATTCGAAAATGTGATCTTTTATATCCCAGGAGCTGTAAACCGATTGCCAACATGGTTCCCTATATTATACTGCTATTTGGCTATCGTGGTAGTCGTCAAAAATAAGGACTTCCCCCTTATCTTCAGATTCCATGTAATGATGGGAATGTTAATGGAAATAGCTCTGCAGATAGTGTGGGTTGCAAGCAATTTCATGCCACTTATACACTTCAAGGGGACACTTGGGATGTATTACTGGGCTGCTGTCGCATTGGCATATATTGTCATAACCATGCATAGCATCAGGTGTGCTCTTCTTGGTACGTTTTCGAACATCCCTGTTATTAGTCAATCGGCTTTCCTTCATTCTCTATTTAGTTTAGGCGGGTTCCAGCGGCCTTTTTAGGAGAAGTAGTCAAGAGCATATATGTAATTTATATCTGGTTTTGCAGTTAAAGGAAGGATTGTCTTTATTGTTTGTAGACTATACAGTTGACATTTTATTATTATATAAAGAAATAAGTGGATGTCAAAATTTTGATACGGTTTCTTGTGACTGCGCTGTTGTTTTTCTTGTCTTTTGTCGTGCTGAAATTTTGGAACTGATAGCATGTGATGTTTAGTGATATACTGATATCGTTAGCCGAAAGACCAACATAAATCAGATACAATGAAGCACAATGAAGATGTACTGTCTTCCAGCATAGAGCTGATTCTTTATTGATATTTAGGATGTTGGTTTGATGTATTGATGTCGTTAATCAGCTTTTGATAAGTCCTTTAAATCTTGTTATGCTATGGAGTTTTTATTTTTAGAATTTGCATTACAAAAACACACATGGAGCTGTTATGGGTCTAATTTGAATTAAGCGATGCTGAACTTGGTATCTGATTTTTCCATTGGGCACATTTGTGTCTATCTTTCCACATTATAGTTCTGGACTTGGTATCAGGTTTTTATTACTTTCAATAAAACATGTATTTTAATGATTATGACACATACATGTACTTTTTATTTTATATATATGCTAGTGCAGGTACATTTGCCTTGCACGGGAAAAATAATCGCATATGAAATTCATAATTTAAATTAATTACTTTTAATTTTGCAAATGAATGTACGTAGAGTTTCCAATAACAATATTTGGGATCGGTTGTTATGGATTATAAAAAATTGATCTTGATATTTTTATTTTACGGAAAGATGATTTGTTGGCAGCTAAATTTGCCTCAACAAATGATGAGACAATATAAGGACGCTCCTCAAACCAAATAGTTTCAGGAGAAATTTTAGTATAGGTAAGTTGTGAGCAGATCTTTTCACATGCACAACAACAATAGAGAAAGAAAATGTATAAAGAAGTTTGCAACATTAATAATAAAGCCAAAATACGAGTTGTCAGAACACTAAGTCTCCTTTGATGCATGTACGGCGACAATTCAAATCCCTAACAAATTGAAGAGATGGATGTAGCCTCAGCCCTCAAGGCTTCAGCCATATCTAAATTCGGATGAACATCAAAATTCTAAGTAAATAGCCTCGAGAACCACACCTTCAGTATCTTATTATTGTTCCAATTCCCAAGAGTTATACATTGGACCAACATCAACATTTATGTGACATTCCATCCGGTACATTTTTAGAAAGACAGAAAATTCAGATACTTCTAGAATATAATGAGAGTATTATAATTTTGACTTAATTATAATTTTAATTATCATATTTTTATTCATTCATAAAATTGGTCTTTTAATTTGAAATTTTAATTTGTTGGTCCATTACTTATATTCTTCAAATTTAAAAATGATGTTAAGTTTTTATTAATGTCATGTCTTTTTTTGCCACCTCAATTACTTCAAATCAATAAGTTTATGTCACGTCACGAAAACTTGTCGTATTACCACTTTTGGATCCAAAAAATGAGTGAATGACTAAAATATTTGAAGTTAAAATGAAGAGTTAATTTTGTAAAAAATACAAATAGAGAATAAAAACTATAATTAAGTTTACATTTTTAAAACTATTTTTTATAAAAAAAATTAACATTTTTATAGATTAAATTTTGTTTGTTATTATATTTTGCAAAAAAAAAAAAACATTGACAAAGTACAAGGAAATTGGTAAACTTTGATCACTATAATTATATTATAAAAAACAAAAAAAAACAAAAAATTTGTTTGCGTCAC
This sequence comes from Cicer bijugum, assembly GCA_037974875.1. NCBI lineage: Eukaryota > Viridiplantae > Streptophyta > Magnoliopsida > Fabales > Fabaceae > Cicer > Cicer bijugum. The sequence continues at coordinate 3,092,762 of JBBPBT010000659.1, forward strand.
AAGTATCTTTTGCAAACTTTGATCACTATGTCTATTACGTTTGAGATCTATATCGTAAAATTTACGTCTAAAGTACATCAAAATTATGCTCATTGTTTTTTGCAAAACAGAACAAATTTGTTTCCTTGCACAACTTTTGTTTTGGTCTTGGACTGGAAATGCAAGACTAAAAGCTCAGCCCAAAGGTGCTGGCTACAATGTTTTGGAGCCACAATAGTAAACATATTCTAGATTTATTTTAACGTACTCTGCAATACCATTATATTATTAAATAATAAAATTAAAAAGTAAATACATCTTTGTTTATATTTAAGAGCACCTAAATTGATAATATATCTTTTTCCAATTTATTATATTACTTACAGATTATTATCATTGTTAAATTGGTTTCTCGAAATGCGTTGGTGGATTTGCATAGGCTTACAGAATAAAAGAGAAACTGCTTATGCTTTTTCTATGATCTATCCCACATACTGATTCAGGTAATTACAAAAATGGGAGAGAGGAAGTAGTCCTAAACCAAATGTTAAGATACATAAATATGAACACTGATATCGTGATAAATTGTGTAAGTGTAATGTAAAACTTTCAATGGGATGCCTTTTTCATCTCAAGACTAGCATTCCCAGAAACAGAGGCAGCTTCTTCATTGACATCTGATATTTTGAGTTTATTAAGAGTCCTTTTTGCATAAACAGTGAAGCCAATAATGGTAACAACAGCAATGATGAAAGAAATAATGTTGTACACTATTTCCACTGTCGTCAAGTGGTGCTTCCCATATTGTGCATCAGCTAAAGTCTTTATTAATCTACCACTGCACAATATTGACAACCAGTAATAAAGATTAATATAAGGTGTCAACTCAAAAGTAAGAATTTGACTTCATAAATCTCAAGAGAGGAAGTTCAAATTTCCTCAAAAAACAGTTATAAAATGACCATTAATTTTACTTTAATTGTAGTAATAACATTAATAAAGATTGACAGTTATAAGGTGGTTTAGAAGTATTTGGTGAAAGACTTAGGAATTGGGAGGTACTAGTATAAGGTGTTAGGTTCGATCCCCACCACTAACATTCTAACAACTAACTTTGGCTTTGGCGGTTCCAAAAAGAAAAAAGGATTAAAGATCAAATATAACAAGTTTAACTTTTAGATTCAGTTATATTTGCATCAATGAAGTCATATTTGGCTCTCATATATATATATATATATATATATATATATGTTGTGATCAAAACAAATTTAAGAATTTGATTTGCCTCTCCAACCATAGAACGGTACAAGCAACATGTGCGGTTTACCACATAATAATAGCAATTTTATTTCTTTCCATAAGTAATTGTGTTTAATTTCATTTGACTTTTGCTTGCCTAAAAGGGTGATACAGGAGAAGGGACGGATCAATTTATGTTAAAAATATTGTCAAATAAGTGTAACGTTCAATCAAAATAAAATTAACCCTTTCTTTACACACAGGCACACCCTGGTCTCATATTTTAAAAGAAAACATTAAATATTTCGAAAAAATGTGTACATTGATTTACATGAGAAAAGTATCTAGCTCTGCACCCTGCAACCATCTAAGTCTAACCATACCATAAACAGAAAATAATAAAAAAGAACAAACCTGTAGATGTAGATGAAAGCTTCTGGTACCATTCCTGCTATTGATCCACATAAGTAGGGCCAAAAATTCATATCTGTCACTACTACAGCATAATTGAATATAGTATAGGGAAAAGGTGAAACTCGAAACAGAGCAACCACTTGAAATTGATGGAACCAGCTCCCTTCCCCAGCAAGCCTAATCATTGCAGCATTCTGGGGCCATCTCTCTAACCATTGCTGAACAAGCAACAAGATAAAAAAATAATCATAAAGAGAGTAAGAACTACTTAAAAATATATAAAATTTAAAATTATAGAGGACTAGACTTCTGGTCATGAGTAATAAAATGACTTACATGAATGCGGTCACGGAACATTAATCCAATTAGGTAAGGTAGGACCATCCCAATGGTTGTACCAACCATTATAATAACAAAGCCAAGGCCATAACCAAAAATCATCCCGGCCAACCACATGGAAGGACCAGAAGGAAATAATAGTACTGGAAATAAAGCCAGAGAAGCAACTAGTACAAGGGCAAGAACTGGTCGGCCAAAGGCAGTCGCTTCCCACTCCATCACTGGATAAAGAACCTACAATAAAAATGCCAATGCTCACAATTACATAATTCACCAACTTCTTCAAGTTGATTAACATACCAAATTTGTAGATACAACATTCAAAAGGTCTACAATGTGTGCAAAAAAGGAAAAAGAAAGAGAGGGTGAGGACTGAGGAAGCAACAATTCCCACTGACTTGCAGGAAAGGATAATGCTCATTATATGAAGGTACTGAAAAACGAAAAACAAGAACAATTGTGGTCTGTCTATTTCACACTAACCCTCGGCGTGATTTCTGTTAAAGACAGATATAACAGCTTTAGTTTCTTTAAAATGATACACATGTGCATTCATGCCTTTCGTATAAACATCCTTTTGTAACATTTAGCAGTACTGTGCAGGAAAATAGTCCTTATTACATTACATGGTTGAATTTCTCCACGGAACAACAAACCAAAGGTGTCATCTTTCCATCCAAAGTCCAAGTACTTCTCATCATCTAAATTATGTCACTTACTCACATTAATGTTGACAGTATGAGATCAGATATCAATTCAGTTTCCCTAAAATTCTTAATCGGTTAAAGCATAGAAACTGTGCACGAATGCTTTGTAATTTATGTGAGAGAGCACAGAACTAGCAGCCCTTTTCAAAAGTAAAAATCAATTACATAGAAATCTGATGCGAAGGAACATGCCAAACTTCAAATTTCATTGTCATAAAATATTGCGGTTCAAGAAATTAGGAGTGAAACAGAAATGACACTTGTATCTCACAATTTTTATCAATATAAAATAAACCATGAGAGCCAAACAACACTGCATTGGTTAATTTCTAAATTAGATACAACAAGAAAACCAGCTCTAGTACTAGAACAATTATAAAGTAAGCGGAGTACCTTTTCAAAAGCAAACGGCACTCCCCATTTGATTAGACCAAATACAAGTATAACAATGACAAAGCACCATAAAAAGGCTTTCGTCCACCACCTGAAAGATTTAATTCTTGATTCAGCTCGAGGCTGTAGCATTTCAGTTTCAACAGCCCTCGGTTCATCGGATATGGCAAGCCTAACATATTCAGTAGTCCCTCTAACAGGATGACCTGTTGTGATTTCAAGTTTCTCCAACTCCCTTGATGGCTCTGGTTTCATCATTAAGATGCCAGAGGGCTATAAAAATGAAACAAAAACACAAAATAAGCATGAGGCGAAGACCATGATTCAGAATTCAAAGTGTGCATCTGATTCCACAAACATACATTAAACAACAACAATCAGATTCCAGAATAAAAAACTAATCTATCAAAAACACTAAGACCAAGATTTCTCTAGCCAAATTGCAGTCAAGAAACATTCACAATATCATATGACAACAGAAAAGACATAAAATACAAACAAAAAAAGGTTGATCAAAGAGACGCTGAAATTGATCATGTCTTCTAACTATATGCAGGTGAGGAATTATGAAATACTTTGACAAAGGTTGAGAAAAAAGCTCCAGAACTCAAGTAGAGTTTACACATGTAAGCAAAACAAAATGTTGACATTATGACAGAATTGTCCCTATTTAGATATAAATTGCATATAGGTGAAGTGATTCCAAGGAAATTCAATCCAAAAACACAACATTGAGTTGAGATACTACTCAGAAGCTATATGATATCTCCAAAGCAAAGCAGAATCCATGCATATCTTCGGCAAAAGACTGTATGATAAGATAACTTCAATGACTGCATCCCTCCATTTTTTGCACATAGATTCTTGTTTTCACAATTAACAAGAACCCTAAAAATTCCTATTAAAGTAAGGGAAACATGCAGAAAAATCCAGAAGCTACCATTTCATCTGAAAACCCAAAGATAAAACCTTTATCCTGAGTCCTTAATTTCAATTTCAACAACCAAAACCCCATAAAAACACATTAAAAAAGAAGGTTAAAAATTAAAATTAGATTTACCTCTCTAATGAGTAATAACTTGAGAGCTAGTCCAAATTGAAAGATAAAATATCCCAAATTAGATAGTGGTTGGTGAATTGTAAACTAAGTAATGAACATTAAATCACCGCATCATAAACATCACGTGAATTAACTTTATATAGTTCAATAAACTATACAAATTTAAATATCATAGCCGTGACCACCATTCAATGCATTTTTAATTAATGAAAGAAACATAAAGTTATTTTTATTATTTAGCGAAGAAATATAAATTAAAAAAAAAAATAAAAGCTGCACAGAAATAATCGTTAGAATAAAACTTACCAAGAAGAAGAAGAGTGTGTTGTTGTAAATTGTGATCAGCTGAGAAAAACGAAAGATTGAGAAGAGTTAGTTAAGTTAATCTCAGTGTACGGAAGGAAACCTAGGTGGCCGGAGTGAATCGGCGACAACCGTGTGAGGTGGTTGAAAGAGAATCGTAAAAGAAAGGAACAGTTCAATTCAACGCGGAACGCAACGCAACAAATTGAGAAAATTCGTTTGCTTTTAGGAATGTTCCCTTTTGAACTTGAAGCTGCAAACTTCAAACTTCAAAGTGCACCCTTCTTATTTTATTATTATTTATGATTATTAGGACAAGACTTGATATATATATATATATATATATATATATATATATATATTTAAGTGTTTTTGTTTCTGTTCATAATTTAAATTATTCATTTTCCTAAATAAAAAACTTCAAGTATTTATAACCATTATTGTTTTGTCAAATCAATAATTTTTTTTTAAAGTTTATTTTAATCACAAAACATATATTTTAAATTAAGAATAAAACTAAAAATATTACTAAAATAAAAAACAAAAAGCATTTAAGGCTATAAAAAAAAAAACTATTAGTTTTATAATCATTAGTGTTATAATTATCAACCTTTTCAATTCTGTGCTTATGTTGGAAATATTATAGGATTAATAATACTATTATTATTATTAAGGGCTATCTTTGATTTTATTTTGGAAATACTGTTTATTACTTACTATATGAGTTTAATGGTTATCCAATAATTTAGTAACTAAAGGTATTGTTAAAAACATACGTTAGAGATTAATTTGAATGCTCAATCAATAAATTATAATAAATAAGGTGATTTTATAGGTAGTTTACATTTTTATGTAAAAAAGTTTATACATCGACCTTATCTAT
>JBBPBT010000659.1:3101352-3115047 GCA_037974875.1 Cicer bijugum
TCGAAAATATTTTATAAAATACAATAAATTGTATTTCAAAAATTATAAATTAAATTAAACTTTTAAAAGCAAACCCATTTTATATTTTAAAAATTTTATAAGCAACTAAAGTTTCAAAAATTTAAATTTTTTATAATAATTTTTGCTAAAAATTCAAATGTATGTGAAAAGAAAAAAAAAACTTTTTGTATATCATAAAAAGAGTAAAAGACTATGTTTAAGTGTAGTGAAGAGTTAGAAATATAAGTGGAGTGTGGAAAATAGAAAACTCGATAAATAATTTAATTCCATATAATAAAATATGATTAGCTCATTCAAAATATTATACCCATGAGAATTTAGAGAGTTTTTAAGTATGTGATGACATTAATAAATATGTACGGATATCATTTTTTTATGTAAAAAATATTTGTTTTTTGTAATTAGTAGAAATTTATCATTCTTTTTTCGACATAAAAAAGAAATATTAACACATAGGAATATTTATATATTATCTAATAAATAAAATATAGCATAAAATTTAATTATAAAAAGTATCAATAAATTAATACAAACAAAATGCATAAGAAATATAATAATTTTATTAATTTACTAATAAATATAAATATATACAGATACGAATACTACTAAATCCGTTTTCATATATATTAGTCAAAATATCAATTTAACTGCGAAAACTTTATTTTTTTCACCCAAATTACGAATTCTGGTACAACGGTTCTTGACGCGCGCTCATTTTTTATATGTATTCAAAGGCGCGTAGAAAGCAGAATAAGAAAAACAAGTGCAAGGGCAATACAATTGCATATTCTCATTCTACTACACAACAAGACGACACTTACCAAATTAGACCGTTTCCCATTATCTAGAAGGTTATACTAACGTTAACGCTACCTATAATAATAATAAGGACTGACATCATAGGATTGACAAATCATTAAAGACTAATCATTTGTATACTATTATATTTTAGGAATTAAATAATAAGGGAGGGTGATACTTAAAAGGACTAAATTGAAGGTTTAGTCGAGAAAGAATTATGCAAATTTGTAAAATAAAAAAAGATTGCAAAATCAGCTTTCATTTGATTGAGTGAATTACAGACGAACATGATATTAAACTTACATAAAGAATCAAGGAGAAGAAAAGCAAAAAGAAACAGACAACTACAAAAAATTACAAGCTGCCGAGCTCTGGCAAAAAAAAAATTGGGTTGTATTACTCTCTTCATTATGGATTAAAGAGTTTCCGGAAAGGCCCATCCTTCCTGTCTTTCGCAGCTTCAGTTAATGCTAGGAACCGCTTGAACCCTGTGGTGGCAGCTCCTCGTCCAAGTGCAGCGGCCCTCGTTAGAACATCCTCCCGTGAAGCTACAAGTCCAACAGCGGTGGGATTAGGTACTACAGGAGCTACTGGAGGAGCTGGCGAAATTGTAGGTGTAATCTGAGTTTGCTTAATTCCAGGCCCTTGTTTGTTGAAATCATCGAGTATGCTTTGTTGATCAGCTTTTTTAAGACCCTGAAAACACAAGGAATGGGTCAACCCAACATAAAGCATAAGTGCATAATAACTTTTATACCATGCACTCAATTGGATTTGAATATGAAAACCCATAAATAAATAGCATTATGATAGCAGCCATAATTAAAATATAAATAGCATTTTTAAATTCTTATTCGCATGTGTTCAATTATTTTATACATCATCTTCTGTTGGATTTTAATTTCTTCAAACCTTTTAATTAATTATAGATGTAATAATGTGCTATTAAACTAGTGACCCGTGAACAGCAGTATTTAGTGACAGAGTATCGAATTTGTTAAGAATTTACTAATTTTCGCAAAGTGATTCTTGAATGTGCTGTTGTGCTATGCTCCTCGTGTTTGGAGTACCACATTATTCCTTTCTTAACAGGGTGTCCCGATCCCATGTGCTTGTGACAGTTCAGTTAGAACTAATAAGTCAAATTGGTAATGAACGCATAGTAATTTTATTTACTCATTAACCTCTCAATAAAAACTTACTCTATTTCCAATAAATGAGCTGTCAGATTTTATTTCAATGATCAGAGGTCCCACAGAACAAAAGAAATAATGCAACTAGTAACCCACATACTAGAGAATTCGATGGAAAGAACTGGTAAGAAATAGCTAATTATAACCTTAAGCTCCAATATCCGCTGAAATTCCATGGGTGTACCCTCTGGTAGCAGTGCACGGTAAGTATCTGCTACAGAATCAACTGGAGAAAGTATAACCTAACCATAGACATTCACACAAACTTGCATCAGAAGGAACTAAATACATGTTTGGTTATGATTAAATTTTTGGGACAATTGTTTTTCAGAGAACTCCTATCGTAAGATATTAATTTAAGATGTTTCAACCTCAAAAGTAATCTAATCCTAATATCCTAAATTATTTTAAAATAATTTTGCATAACTAAATAACCTTCAAAAGGGCCTCGGCTTTGCTCATCTCACGGCTTACAAACTTGGAATAACTTGCAGCACTTGATGTCTGTCACATAGAATAAGCAGTCAGTGTAATGAGATAAACCAGTGGCAAGCACAAGACACATTACAATTAGGTATGCAAAGAGAAGCATGTTATTTTAAAGATTTATTTGGCAAGGCCAAGTTCCTAAGAATTCTTGATCACCGGAAGGAGATCTTTAGTCGATGTAGTGCAATGTATGCAAGATAGATTAGCGGATTGATCCAGATAGTCCATTTTTCTTTCTTTCTCAATTTACAGGTAACTTAGAGGCAGGCAACAAAACCTTTTCTCACGATTCCACCTTCTGTTTTCATGAACTGAATGCAAATTTAAGTAGTGCATCAATGCGGCATGTAAAGGAGATTATTTTAGTATGATAAATTTAATATAACTTGGAATGGATAACCTGCAAACCCTGAAAACTTGTTTCATTTCTGATTCAGCTTGGGTTGATCATAAAATATCAATTTCTAGTCCAGATAAGTGTGTATTTTTTCTATAGAACTTTGTTAACAATAAATAGTTTCATCTCAAAACTACAGTTGGAAAATATTTAAATGTTTCCGGTAAAAAAAGCATTTGGACAGCAAAATTCCCTAAAAATACTTGAAATGTAGAGACTAGATAGGAATCACTGTATAGTAGATACATACTCCAAGAGAGAGAACAGAACAACACAAGTTTGATGTGATACTAATAATTCAAGCAGCAAGGAAAAGTGTGTTATCAAGTTGTATTTAAGATAAGAAGTAGTAACTACGGCTGCAAAGTAGATTTAAATATGCTAGATTACCTGTCTACCGAGGGAAGGAATTTCAAGAAGGATTGTCTTGACAGCTTGTGTATCCAATAGCATCTGCAGAAAACATTTTACTATTTTATCAACATCATAAATAGTGATCCAAGGAGTTCCTAAGAAAACATATGTTATAAAAAATAAAATAGAAAAAATGTTTCAGCAAGATGTTGAAAATACAGTGTCATTAAAAAACGAAGTGAATCAGTCTCAAACACAGTAGGGGAAGGACACTTGTTAGTTGTTACAACTTACAATGTCAAACATTTCATTGCAGTGGGGAAACAGAATAGATAAGAATTATTTATATTATTTTTAATTTATGGACATCGATTACAATATTGATATCATCCCTTATTTTTAAGGATTTTATTCTTCACAAGATATATAGTTTAAGAAAACTTATATTTTCTTCAGGTTGTGTATTCTAACTACGATTTATCTAGAATTTTGATTTATTAAGGAGTCTTATTATCTTTGGGTTACAAATGCCATTTACTTACTAATTTATTAAGACTTGTGCATAATTGATAACTGATATTTCTCTTGTTCAAATAGTTCTAAAACTAGAATCCATGGAGCATTACACCATAGGTGATCATTCTAGGATTTACCAGAGAAGTATCTTGCCAAGAGACGTCTCTTGGTTTGTTATGTGGTTCACTATTTCAATTGCCACCATGTATATAGGTAAGGGCACAAGAAAGCCTGTAGAAGTCTTTTTGGTCCCTCTGTCCGAGAAGATATGTTTGCACACACCGATCTACTGCCCAGTTTCTGAATGATGTATCTAGTGGAGGATGGCTATTGGTGCAGTAAAGCCCAACTCTTCGCCTTTCACTAACTTCAAGGTTTTTTTGTTCCTCCATAGATTTAGGATTAGGAGAAACATTATTATTGTTGTTAAAACTATGGACAATATGTTTAATTCTACAGAGGTGAGTTCTTCCAAAGGATGAAGAGGTTGCACTGTTGCAGAATATATTATGACTTTTTTGTATTATTTTTAATATATGGATTTCATGATATTAACGATTTTGATACATTTCCTCATTTTGTGGAGGGATTTTATCTTTGATAAGATACCTAGTTTAAGGAAACTTATATTTTATTAAGATCATTTATCTAGTTAGGATTAATATAAGATCTTTATTATCTTCGGGTAACATAATAACATTTACCCTTTAGGAGCCTTGTGTAATTCATATTTTAACATAATTGATTATTGATATTTCCTTTACGACAATAACCAAGCCTTATCCCACTAAGTAGGGTCAGCTACTTTTTAGTGTTTCGACTAAGTTTTACGCTGGCTTTCGATTGTCTAACACAACCTCTCCTTTTATCTGGGATCGGGTAGTTGGAGAAGCACTCGGGCTTATCACAGGAGTACCGGCCAAGAGGAGCACTATTGGGTAGTTCTAGATTATAGGGCGTCCATTATCCCCTAAAACAAAGATGGGGCAGAACATTATGGCTCAAAGTCTAAAATCATCTGGCATGGATGAAAAAGAATGTCTGTTGTGTATTTATCAAACTACCATTCAAGCATAAGAGTGAAAAAGTTTCAATTTCGAAACATTGAATATAGAAGCCTGATAGATATTGCTCAAGCTATAACCATCTTAATTCAGACAAAGGCTCTTGGTAAGGATCTGATAAGGGTATCAAAACAACCAGCCATTTGCTTCAATCTTTTTTCTTTCTAATTATTTTTTAAATTTCTTTTCGGCTTTTGAATTTTGGAGGATATCTCAATCTTTCCTTCTTTCATCTCTAACCAAATTTCGCTGTCCATCAAAAACAAAAATCATCTTGCTGGTATAAAACCATCAAAGGTTTGCTTTGACTTTACTCTTGATGTCACGAAAAGGAATTTAACAAAAAAAATCAGTCAGTACCTGTTGAGCTCCAGTTTCTGATATTTGCTTGCATTTGAAAATGTTAGAGTAAAAGCGCGGTCCCAGAGAAGATGCAAGCTGCAGATAATGAGAGTACCATACAAATTATTTGAGATGAATAAATTTATGAACTACTAGGAGATATATCAAGCATGAAATTCAGATAATATTCATAAACAGAAGTGATGGGAAAATCCAGAATAAGTGAAAACTGACTACACTTGAGCCAGAAGCCTGAAACACGCCAATACATTCATAATAATAGATAAAAATTCAAAGACACTCAAAGTCAGCAAATAATCTCATGCCATAGAAATTGTTGAAGATGAATATGAAATAATAGTCTCGTGATTGTCTACTTTCTATTATGCCTTTATTTCTACAATATCCTCTGTCACCATTCCTAATTCGGGAAGTATTATTATCTCGTCCAGGATGGCAACGGACAATAATTGGCGAGATGTGAGTGCTTTGAAGTCCAACCATACACGGACCCTTATTCCACTTCCTCTTGAACAATCATACACAAATTGTTTGAAAGCTCAATTGATGGCCAAAGGGTACACTACAATTTATGGTCTAGACTATAATGATACCTTTTTTCTGGCAGAGTATTGTTGTACTATGACCCACACTACTAGTGAACTTATGTGGTTGAAATGCTCTACGAATTGAAGTTTTGTGAAATACGTCCTATGGAGCTAGTTTGTGATAACCAAAGCATTGAAACTTTGTTTAAACCCCATATTTCATGAGAGGCCTAAACACATATAAGTCGGTCGACATTTTATCCGAGAGAAGATCCTTTCAGGAACCACTAAAACTTCTTCAGTGAGCTCCAATAATAAGGTGACCAATGTCTTCACTAAATCGCTACGGGGACCTTGAATCGATTATATATGTAACAAGTCGGATGCATATGATAGAGATGCTCCAACTTGAAGGAGAGTGTTGATTATAATCATAACTAAAACTATTATTCTCTTTATTACCTTTGATATGGTTTCCTTAAAGAGTCCAGGTAGTTTCCTATTATCCATATTTTGGGAGATTCTCTCTTGAATATGAATTTGTAAAGTTCTGTCGTATAATACAAGCATTTTCATTCTAAATTATTCAACTGTAGGCAAATCACCTTGTCCAAAAAGAACTGAAAGTAGACAGGTGAAAGAAGACTTCCAAGTGTAGGAATGCTAGTGGTCAGAAACAAATTTATGGCATTGACGTACCTGCAAAGAAAACATTACAATTACACTAAGGAACTTTGTAAGGAATAAAAACCATTAGTTAAATTTATAAGGGAATTCAACTTACTCTGATTGATCACCAACGCTGTCAAGGGTACCCCAAGGGACACGTGTCATTGCTGCCATTTCAGTGTCAAATTTGGTTTCCAGGCCATGCACTAAGGTTACCAATGATTTTGTTATAACGGCTGAAAATTCATCCTGCATAATTGCACAGCGCTGTTAGAATGAGATCCATAAAAACTGAATTATTTAACAAGAAGACACATTTACCTGCACTTCTGACATGTCCACCCCATCTACAAATTGATGATCAATTATTTTAGAAACACTTTCAGCCAGTTCACCAGCCTGTCAAGGATAATACTGAGTTAGTATTTATTAAACCTGGCATTTTCTCGTTATCTGCTGGATGAAGAATGTAAAAGAAACTAACCGTTTTATGGCAATATTCGGCCGAATTGACAATGTAACAAATCACTCTTTCATCCCTATCAGATGTCTGTTCAACATAACCAAAGATTAATTTTGTTTGAGAAAAGAAGTTGTTTGATAGCATGAACATGTAACTTTATCTGTCCATCTAATGAAAAAATCAATTCCTTTCAAAATACCTTTATGTGCCCATCCATGCCTGTGGCCGCAGCAACAATTCCCGTGCCCCCCTTCGGAAGTCTTGCAAAGAGTTTTGTAGCATATGCTTTAAGAATTCTTTGGAAAACCTAAGATTGAAATGGAATGGAGTTATAAACCCCATGAAGCTGGAGTACATAATGTTCAAGTATATGCATTGTAAATTGCAAACAGAGCTCATTTCCCTTTGTGCGCAAAAAATATTAGTTTGATTTCAAGATACATTAAGAGCAATCACCCACAGATTTGGAAATGGTTCAAAATAACCAACAAAAATGTGAAAATGAAAAAAGGGAAAATAAAGTTAGAAAATTTATGTCCTTGATCACTTTTAATACATAGAGATATTAAATAGTTCAACAGTTTACCTTGAACAAATTAAATAGTGTCTGGCTCTTCGTCAAAGCACTGCATCTCTTCAAGCTTCTCTTGATTATGAGAAACAACTATGTAGCATGACAAAAGACAACCAAGTAAACATAAAGCTTAACAAAACTGATCATAAGAAAGGAGGGAAAAAGATTTAAGCTATCTAAACACATTATCCTTCTGCAACAGTTAATCAGATACAACCAATAAGAACTATGAAGGTCTCATAAGACATCAAACAATATACACAGCTCTGCAACATAATCTGTAAAAAGATATACCGACTCACCTGCATGCTACTAGATAAAACACTACTCTGACTTCCCTCCTCAATATCCCATGTCTCCTCCTGTAGTGGATGAAACTTTTAATCAAGAAAATGAAGCCAAAAGTAAATCATAGAGCACATATCTGAAAGGTGAAACACAAATTACCTGGACAAGTTTCTCCAGACTTTCCATTAGTGTTTTCTCTTCCAATTCTACGTATACTGTTAAATGAGGTTCAAAGCAAGATGAAACAATCCCACGAAAGTTGAACTGTACAAACAACCATATGTTTATTAGGTCAGACTTTATGAAACAGACCAATAGAAATAAAATGAAAACACCTCTAAGAAAACCATATTTACACTTACAGCCAACAGTAGAGAAAATACCAAGAGACCAGTTTTTTTTTTTTTTTCTATATCAACCACACTTGACTTATTTTTCATCAAAAAAAAATTACTTACATTTTTCATTTCCCACTGTTCCATTTTGGTAAATATGAAACAATTAGTAAACTAAATGAGAGACAACTATTTGACATGAGTTTGCACATAAGATCAAACTCAGAATCAAAGGAACAGCAATTGTGAAATCAAGAAAATATTAGTGCAGAAATTTTCAGGGTTTTAATTGAGAAGGAAATTAGGAGAAAATAACTACAACACAAGTTTTGAAAATTTAAACTAGAAGTAATATCCCAATATAGCACATTGTGGGTTTTTCTATGCAAATAAAACTTGTTGACAAACTTGGAATTATTGAATAAAGAGCTGCACCAGATAACAGTGACCAGGAAGCTTATTAAAAAAAACAGTAACCAAGAAATGCAAGAAAAACCACAGAAAGACAAACCAAAAAGGATACTCCCAAAAGCATTTATGTCATTATGACAGCACCACAGAGTCCACAAACGTAAATAATATATGCACTTGACTTATAAAATCAATTATATGTATTAGAAAATAATCGTATAAAACCATACCCCAGCTCCAGGAACTGCCAAATCTTTGCTTCCATCTTTTCCCTATTGATGCAAAATCAAAACATTGTGGTCATTTTAAATTGCAATATTCAAAAGTCCTTATGAATAACTATTGCCAACAGCAGTTATCCATGTACATACTTCACTCTCACTTCCTTGATGTGCAGCAAGCTTTTTTTCATACTTCTTCCGGATATCTGAAGCATTACTGCTAGAATTAGCCCCTCTTCCTATTTCTTCAATCTCATTCCCAATCTCTCTGTTTGGAGTGCCTCCCCCAAATTTCTCGGCCAATTCATCCTCAAACTCTAAAGTTCGCTGTAAAGCCTGCAACAAATTAACATATGAAACACTTGAAATAACACATAAAAATAAGGGTTTTCAGTTTGACCCAAATCAGTTTCTCAAATATAACATGTGAAGCAATTATTATAACGGTAATGCCAGTACATAAGCATTTGATGGCTTACCAACAACAAGGTCCCAACATCTGGCTTTTCCTTTAGATTAGAAAGAATGTCCTCAAGTTGTTTCCTACAGAGACCAATAACATAAGCACAATAATATTTTTGTATAAAACAACCCTGAACTAAGTTTGATACATGTTCTGCAAAATGCTCAATTCCACCACATTCTGTAAAAGCATATATAAAAGTATACAGCAAAAACATCTCAAAATTTTGATTCAATTAAATTTCGTGCTGGAAATTCAATATCAGACCGAGAAGGAAAACAAGATCTAAATAACTTTTCAAGCAGCAGCAAATATTCATTTGATAGATTAAAATGTTATTTTACAACGAACAAGTAGTAATCATGTTTCACTATGTCCATGCCTTCTCATAATAGATGTAAGGCACGAAAAATCCAACACCGCATAAATTATGTTAAAAAAGTTCATAGAAACAACTTTAACACTATACCTCGTTTTCTTGCAAAATAGAATACAGAGCCGATAAGAAACATGCCACGAAGATGGAAAGATTTTCCAAATTTCTTCATTTGATCTCATTCGGCGTTTAATCCATGCATATCTTCTTTCAGTTTTATCCAACTTTGCTAGTTCTAAAAGATGTAAAAAACCAAAGAGTCAAATTTGCAGAGATTTGACAGAACTCTGACTAAAGTATGACAAAATTAACATTACAAATCAAATAAACATACCAGCTCCTTCAAAAATTTGCTCATACGAAGTAAGCTCCCGATTGCAAAAATTATTTACCAACTCTTCCTTTACTGAAGGCTCTAATGCATCAACAACCAGGCAGGCATCAGACAACTGCTGTAGCAAATTGGTTTCTTCTGTCTCCTTTCCAGTACCTAAGCTGAGACAAAAACAGGAAATTGAGACCCAGTTACATATAACCTCTTTACAACCAAACCATTTCCGTAACTCGTGATGTTAACTGCACATCATAAAAGAAAATACAGACAAGCAATCTAAATGCACATTGTGTATCTTATTGACATTGCAGTGCCCATGGAGATTTTCAAACATAGCAGCTGGAAATAGTAACAATATACCTAAAAAAATCAGAAAACACATGTGACTGGAACTAAACGTCATAAAAGAAAATGCAGACAAGCGATCTAAATGCACATTGTGTATCTTATTGACGACATTGCAGTGCTCATGGAGATTTTCAAACATAGCAGATGGAAATAGTAACAATATACCTAGAAAAGTCAGAAAACACATGTGACTTGAGTATTTGCTTGATATTCTTAAACTTCTCCCTCAGTTCTATGATCTTTGGAATATCCCTATATGCCTCAAAGTGGCTACATAACTGGTTCACTGCCTGAAATACAAATTACTGTATAAATAAATCAATAGATAAAGCAAAAACAAAATAACACATTTTGTTTTATAGTAGTTTATTAAAAACAAGAGGCATATTTCTCAAGTGAGAAAGAAGAAAACTAAGGAGTTCATAAAATATATTATTTACTAAGGAGCAAGTACAACTGAAGTAGACCTCCATATTATATAATAACTCATTCAGCAACAAGTCAATGACAACAACCAAGCTATGTCTCACTCTCACCAGATGGGGATCTTAACTGAAAGCTAAAAGAAAACAGGAGGCATACATCCAAAAGCACAGAATCAACAGGAAGTGCCAAGGCTTGATTCCAGAACTCAAACTTGTGGCCTTCTAGACATACAGTAGCGACTCCAACTATTGTGCCAAGGCTTCTATTTGGATCATAGATTGTTACCATTGGCATTAGAAATTTATTTTCTATTTTTAGTAGTGACTCCAACTATTATGCCAAGGCTTTTATTTAAACAGGAACCTATGTTTGGATCGTTCCTTGTTACCATAACTAAAATAATGCCACTGGTAACAAGCTATGATCCAAACAGAAGTCGTGGCACAGCTGTTGGAGTCGCTACTGTATGTCTAGAAGACCACAAGTTTGAGTTGTTGAATCAACCTTTTACAAATAGACAATAAGGTCACCACATAAAGCTTCATAGCACCAGGTTGCCTATTAATGGTCATAAGCTATGCAGGGGATATAAGGTTGGCTTGGTGGGAGAGGTAAGGAGTGCAGTGATAAGGTAGGTCAAGGGTTCGATCCCCATCCTCAACAAATTACTAACATTACAAACATTGGCTATTCCAAAAAACATTGGTTATAAGCTATGCTCTAACCAACAAAACTATGTAATTGTAAGTAGCATAATCAAACCATACTTACAAGCCCTGATCCCTAAATGATAAATACATTAAAAACTAAGACAGTAATCATAAATATCATTTCATCACACACCTTCAGAACTACAATAGATCTGTTTTCTAACACACACACACACCCCAACACTGTAAAGACATACTCTCTCCGGAATGAAATATAAGCAAAAATGGTCGCTGAAAAGTTGATGTATCAGGTTAAAAGTTAAGACCAAATACATCAACTTTTCAGTTACCCTTTTTGCTTATATTTCATTACAGAGTAGTATTAGTTACCTCCAGCTGTGCAGCTGCCTCTTTGTATTGACGTTTTGAAGCCATCACTTGAAGCTGTTCAACCGCAGAAACTGCCATATAATAGGTAAGCTGGTTTACATAAAATATTTAAAGATATCTACGGCTCTACGCAACTAAAAACCTATCGAGTATGACACAAACTTATAGAATAGATGTACCGTTATACATTTATAATGGACTCGCTCAGTTTAACTAATTGCATCAGAAAACAGTGTAATGGTTTATTCAGAATTGATGTTTTCAAATACAAAAATATAATTACAATGGAAACCGTCACTTTGTAGTTGTCCTACGTGTTTTTCTACTTGGCATGGCAGTACTCAGTAGTTACAAAATATTTACTTGTTTTTCTGAAGAACTACACTTGTTCAGGTCAACTAACATATTTATTGAACTAGTATAAAGTTCAAATTCTGAATCAATAAAACTAGAAAGCTTAAAAACCCTATTAAATAAAGAAGTGTGTTTTTTACTCATTTAAGGGAGGGGTTAAAAACAAGACATACCAAGCATTGTGAGACGATGAAGTGCGGTAATCGTAGTAGTTATATGTTTCTTTGCAAAGTCCAATTTCTTAATATCCCGACATATTTCTTGAACCATTGTTTCACTCTGAACAGCTTTAGTTTTTATTTCTCTAATCTTATACATAAGTTCCTGCATTACAGAACCAAAAGGCTTAAAAACACAGATAAAACAACAACACAAATGCAACAGACTGGTTCAAATAAAAAAAAACACAAGGCATTCTGATGCTGATTTTGGAAAAGCAAAGAACTAATTAATTCACCTCAACAGCACGTGTAGCAGCAGCGAGATCTTCTTTAGCCTTAGTTCCTGAATTACTCTGAAATCAGAGAGGGAACAAAGCCATAATCAAATAGCAAAAAACACAAAGTGTCATGCATTGTTAATAAGTTTGTGTTTGGTTTCATGGTAGGGAGAGCTAAAAGTAATTTCAGACACAATTGATTTTTATATGTTTGGGTGATGTCAATTAGATTTGATTTTACATCTAGTATTGATTTTAACTTGAAGCGGGGGTTTGTACGTGCAGGTTTGGTTCCAAATTTGGAGGTGTCAAAATTGCTTCTAGAGGCATAGAATTGATTTTGCCTCCATATTTGATTATAACTTAAAACTAGAATCTAAAACTTTTGCCTCTGGTGTTGATTTTTAGCCTCAAATTTAACCATTCAACTCACTTTAGTCACAATCAATTTTACATAATCAATTCATTCATAATCAATTTGTGTCACCGGCAAACCAAATATACACATGATTTTTAACTCCAAACTTGATTTTGACACTCAAACTTATTGTTGAACTCATTTTTATTTCAATGTATTCACACACAAACTATTTTACATTAGACTCATTTTTGACTAAAATCAATTTTACAAAATCAATGAATACCTGTTGACGAACTGCAGCTAAAATTCCAGCATCAACAGTGCGAATCTCATTCTGGATTTTTTGCATTAGTGGTTCCACACCGGATAGTGACGCTTCTGTATATAGTTTAACGAATTTGAGAAATCAAATATCAATTGAAATCGCTCGAAATTGAGATTGAAATTGAAGAAATGGAATACCGTTGGGGAACATTTGGTTGATATACTCCAAAGCGCTTGACTTGTCCATTGTTGAGAGTGAGATTAACTTTAATAAGGAAAAAAATGCGAAGAGTGATGGATGATAGTAGCGAGATCTATGATTCGCGAGTTCGTAACATTTGTTCTCTTCGATTTGTTGTAGATCCAATTGCAGAGCTTACTCCCTTTACTCTTCTTCTTCTTCAATCTCTGGACCCTGCTCTAATATATCAAATTTAGAGGACTCGTAATGAAAATTTCACAAAACAAAAGGAAATGTCGAACACACCCAATGTATCTATTATTCTATAATCTCTAATTATTCTATAATCTAATCTTTCTTTCTTTCTTTTTTTTTTTTCCCTCAAATTCTATAATCTAATCTATTATCCATGTACGTATTTTT
>JBBPBT010000659.1:3120367-3155878 GCA_037974875.1 Cicer bijugum
AAAAATTTAAAAATACAAATTAAATATTTATCATTAAAAATATAAAAAACATAGGATAAATATAAAAAAATACATAACAATTTTTTATCATATGTATTAAATTATAAATTTGTGAATGATAAATATAAAATAAAACTGAATAAATATTTATCATGATAAATATAAAAATCACACAATAAATATTAATCGCTTATAAAAAAATATGAGACAAATATTTGTTGTTGATATATGGGACACATATTTATCATTGATAAATTTTTAGAAATAGAATATTAATATTATGATTAACACATGGTAGATTATTGAATTGCTTATTTTCTCATTAAAAAAAATAATAATAATTCAATACAAGTTATTTAAATATGAAAAATAACAAAAGAGAAAATGGATGGAACTGAGGTAACTAATCTAATTGAATTAATTACTCTTATTGACAAAATGAAATAAAATTGACTAAATCTACTAATGTAACTATATCTAGTAGCCCCTTCAAGATGGAGCATATAAGTTCATTAAGCCTAGCTTAAAACATAAATTCTAAAATGGTTTGCAATCGAAACCTTTGGTGAAGACATAAAAGAGTATTTGTTATAAAGTCAAATTGTAAGTCTTTAAGAAGATAAGTGAGCAGCTGTATTTCACATATAGCGAGGCCATGCCCTAATACTCTACTTTCGAAGAACTTTTTAAAAATGTTGCTTGGTTAATGACATACAAAACATAAAATTATTATATTTGTCTATTTTTATAATAACATGGTATTATATGGTGCTATTTTTTTCCTCTTTATTTTTCACCTCTTGACACATTTGTCTGATCAACCACCACATTAAACTAAATTATATTAAGATTATTAAGCTACTCTAATTTCATCATCGATGCAGGTATTGCAACCGCCACACCTCTATTGTAGTGTCATATATTATATCTCATTTTTTTCATTTATAACGAAGATGAACTACTTTTTGTGGATCTTTATTTTAAAACTTTAGTCGAAGTAGATACTATTAGACTTTTTTTTCTCTTAATTTTTCATAGAGAATCTCAAAATATCTATTTGAATATATTATAAAATGATTTTTTTATTAAATAAAATAAAATGAGAGAATATATAGAGAATCTTAAAATATCTATTTGAATATATTATAAAATGATTTTTTTTACTAAATAAAATAAAATGAGAGAATATGTAGAGGACATGACAACACCTTACATACATATGGCGTATGACGATTTATACATCCATATTACCTGTAATGGTGGTCTATATTTGCCTTTCTAATGTAATACCATTGTCTTATTGTTTATTGCAAAGCTAAAAGAAAAAACGACTACTCTGTCATAAATTAAAGTATTTGATAATTATATAATTTAACTATGATCCTTAAATAATTAATATAGTTAAAAATTCATATAAAAATAAATGATAGAAAATTCAACAGAGTTTACATTTGGGAAAAGAAAGTATTTTTATGATGATGTCTACCTTGTGACCGATCTTAAAATGTAAGAACAGACACTTTGATGAAAAGTCAAAAGTGCACTTTTTCTCTATTGAATAAATCCGGTGGCTTTCCCAGTCCCTCAAATGACTTGGACAAAATACAAAATTTGGCTCATTTGTTTATTTGAGAGGCAAACTATTTTTTGCCATTAAATTGTTTATATACCATTATGAAACCAACTTATAAAACATTTAAAATTACTATGAAAGATAATTTACAAGAAATAAATCAAAATGATATAGAAAATCAGTAAAATCTAATAATCACATTTTATTTAAAAAAACCATATATGTTACGCGTACGACTAACTAGTCATAATAAGGCTACGTATCCATCACAATTGTAAGGCACTTCATTTAATTTAATATACAAAATAAGTACTTATATGCCTCGATTATTAACCGAAGTTTGGAAGATGATAACACAACTTATATTAATTACGATGATTATAATTAATAATGAATTAGTAATTAATATAGAGAGCTAGAAGTAGAGTTCCGTGTTGAAGTTAAAGAGTCCAAGAGATCATAAACAGAAAATTGTTAACAGAGAGGAGAGAGATAATTAGAATCGCATTCACATTCCCGTACGCAATAACAATAATCGAAACACAAACACAGTACAGAGAAAAACGCCATAATCATTCAGTGAAAAATCGAATCGAGATTATCTCTGATTCAGAATGGGCTCGGAGAATGAAATTTCTCCGGCCGATGCTCATAGGGCTCCCGGAAAAGAACAACAAGCCGCCGGTGTCGGAATTCTTCTTCAGATCATGATGTTAGTCTTGTCGTTCGTTCTAGGTCACGTTCTCCGTCGTAAAAAGATTTACATCATTCCCGAAGCCAGTGCTTCTCTTCTCATAGGTTGGTTCCATTTCTTTCCTCTTCCCCATGCATCATCGTTCCTTAATTCATTCTCAATTTCTAACCTAAATTATTTTCTTTCACTATGTAGGGTTAATTGTTGGTGTTTTAGCTAACATTTCAAATACTGAAACTAATATCAGGTTATTTCAATTCTCTCATTACTCTCTTTTTTTAATCTTTTGTTTTCTCTGTTTTTTATATTTCTCTTTTCTAAGTTCTTTTTTTCTTCCCATTTTTTCACAGGGCTTGGTTCAATTTTCATGAGGAGTTTTTTTTCTTGTTCCTGTTACCTCCAATTATATTATATCCTTATTCACACTGTTATTATTAATACACTTTTGCTAGTTTCCTCCGTGTTTCTTTTTTCTTTTTCCGGTTATACCCTAATAGGTAACCTAGGTGAATTTAGTTCACATTAATGTATGTGGTAAATTAAGTTCACGTAGGATATGCAATCTCAGTTCACATAAATTATATGGATATGATTGGAAAAAACGGGGGCAAAACCAGCAAAAGTGTTATTAATATATGGTTGTTGTTATTTTTTCTTCACCTTCTATTTATTTAATGTATGCATACTGTTTAGTTTATGTGGTCATTTATTTCATCACAAGTGTTTGTTTCCTTGATTCCTCTGTTTACTCAGTCTGGTTTCAGTCTTGCACCTGTAAGTGTATAGTTTTTTTTTGTAATCTTTTGTGGAGTTGTTGTTTTTTGTTTTTTTAGATAGGTCTTTTGACTTTGCCGTAATGTGGCTTTTTGCAGAAACCTTTTTTCTCAAATTTTGGTGCAATTGTGACATTTGCTATATTTGGGACGTTTCTAGCTTCAATTGTAACTGGTGTTTTGGTGTAAGTTGTTTTTTTCCACCCCTCTTTTTAAGTGACTGTTTTTACACTTTCTACGCATAACACTTTATGGTGGTATGGTTAGTTAGGATTTTTCAATTTAGTACTTATGTTTTTGTCCTATGTGCTGCAGTTATCTTGGTGGGTTGGTCTTCCTCATGTATAAACTACCTTTTGTTGAGTGCCTCATGTTTGGTGCTCTTATATCAGCTACTGATCCTGTTACTGTTTTGTCCATTTTTCAGGTAATTTACTGCTTTTTATTTTTTTATAATTCAATCATTTATCTATCTACTCTGTTAGTCCATATAAATGTTGATGTTCTGACTTCCTAGGTTACGATCTATAATGCTCGTGAACCCAATTTTCATGTCTAAAACAAAGTCCATGGAACGTGTTAATACTTAATAGGCTGGGCTCATTACCTTTCCTATCTTATTTTGTTTATTTATCTAAGCACATCTTATTTTGTCCTTCACAGTAATTTTGAGTGTTATAAAAAAGGGCAAACTGGTGCTTTAAAATTCCTGCTATTGCAAGGTCCTAGGAAGGGTTGAACATATTATGGATCTATTGTAGTCTGCTGCTTTGCCTTAACATGTATTTGCAAGAAGTTGATATAACATTCAAATCCATGACATGACAGCAACTCCAATGGTTACGTCAAGGCTCCCCTTAAATTCTGAGTGTTACGTGTATAGTAAATATATAGAGCATCTGGTTCACATCATTCTGAACTTGGAATTTAACCTGCACTCTTTGCAGGAGCTGGGCACAGATGTCAATCTATATGCTTTAGTTTTCGGAGAATCTGTTTTGAATGATGCGGTAAGTTTCTTTGACATAGCCCTTCTTTTTAGCATTTGAGTTCAGACGTGATTTGAAGATAGATTGTGCTAAGGCTGACATTTTTGCTTTTTATTTCCCCGTGGTATATATGTTATTTCTTTTGTCGTAACCTCCCTCTTGCACTATGGGCAGATGGCAATTTCTTTGTACAGGTACACAAACTTCTGAATTATCTTACACTTATCTGAAGGAGCCCAAGTATAATTGAAGTTCACTTTTAACTCAAGCACTTGTTTTGCAGGACAATGTCATTGGTTAGAAGTCATCCATCTGGACAAAATTTCTTCATGGTGATTGTTAGATTTTTGGAGACTTTTGTTGGGTCTTTGTCTGCAGGTCAGTCTTTGTTCGGATATAGTATAATAGATATTATAGTAGTTAAGAGGTGTTATAGTTAGGTAATTAGGTAGTAACTTAGGACTATTGTGTATAGAGTAGAAACTCTATTGTGAAGTGGAAACCCTTGGAGGAGAGGTTTCTCTCCTATACTTTCATATTTGTTAATAAAAATTGCTCTTTCTTTGGAATCCAATTATTGGGTTCCTAAAACAGTCTTTTAGCTATGTTCTGTTTTGGCTGTATTAGGCTGAAGGAAGAGAGAGTCTCATGAAGAACTTGTTTCAATTTACAATTTTAGAGTCTTAGATGCTATTGTGTATTGTACTTAGTAGGAAAATGCTTGGTTGTTGTTGTAGATGATATTGTGTATTGTCATGAATTATTATCTAAGTTCTGATTTGTGATTCTTTTGGTGGATCTGCAGGTGTTGGTGTTGGGTTTATATCTGCTTTGATATCCTTTAAAAGCCACTCTTGCCTACACATATTTACAGTATAAATATTTAGCAATTTTTAAATCAACTTTTTTCTTGTTAAACCTTGACTGCCAGAACCTATTTAAGTATGCAGGGTTGGATATTGACAAGTAAGTATCATTTATCAGTTTTCTTTCAGATATATGTTGTTTGATGATTCACATTACATGTGGAAAATGCTGATCAGAAGAATTTTATGAATCTATCCAGCCTTCAGAACTTGGAGAGCTGTCTTTTTGTTCTCTTCCCATATTTCTCGTAAGATATCTTCCCAGACCATTTCTCGATAGCTTTTTCACAAAATTTTCTCAATTTCTTCCACTAATGGTGCTAATCAGTATAAAGTGTAAACTATTTTCTTTTTCAGGTACATGCTGGCTGAAGGACTTGGTCTGTCTGGTATTGTATCAATATTATTTACAGGAATTGTAAGTGCATTTGACATTTTTCTGGGTTATTTCATCTCTGTATCAAAACATTGTGGTGACCATTGTGGTGTTTTGTTTTAGGTCATGAAGCACTATGCGTATTCAAATTTGTCACAAAGTTCTCAAAAATTTGTCTCTGCTTTTTTTGAGTTGATATCATCATTAGCAGAAACATTTGTGTAAGGATGATTTCTCTTACAGTATTTTCTCTCGTGTTCAAACTTCAAGCATTACCTCTAAATGATGTGCGAACACCTTTTGTCTCATTACAGATTTATATACATGGGATTTGATATTGCTATGGAACAACATAGCTGGTCTCATGTTGGATTTATATTCTTCTCCATTGTATCCTTTCTTTTTGCCCATAATATTCAAGTGTTCTGATTTGTGTTAGCTAAGCATTTCGTGTTCTTTTTAGGACTTTTCCTTAACTTGTTGGTAATCACTTCAGATGTTCATTGGAATTGCAAGGTATTTGTACTGATTGCTATCATTACAAGTCTTTGATTACAGGCACACGTTTATTTCAGGCTTTTGTGGATGTGAATTAGCATGTACTTGACAATGTTATGCTTTGGTTTCTCATTTCACTTGGAGGTTGTAAACAAGATTGTGGGGTTATTTTATGCAGAGCTGCAAATGTCTTCTCTTGTGCTTACCTGGTCAATCTGGCCAGACCTGATCATCGAAAGATACCTCTAAAACACCAAAAAGCACTTTGGTATAGTGGTAAGGATCAAGCAACACAAGTCATTGACTTTACTTTGTAAAGTTTGATTAGTCTGCTAATTAAATAAGCTGATTCGTTCCTTTGGCTTTTCTTTATTGTGGTGTATAAGATTTGTGCTTTGTGAACATGAACAGGACTTCGAGGGGCAATGGCGTTTGCCCTTGCTCTGCAATCAGTTCACGATCTTCCAGAAGGACATGGACAGACCATCTTCACTGCAACTACAGCAATAGTTGTTTTGACGGTAGGAATGCTCTCATTGTCATTTTTTAAAACTAATCAGAATTAAACATCAATGCAAGGGTAGTGTAATGGACATGACCATGTTGTACATTGTATTTAAATTATAAAAGTGTTTTTTCACTCGCTATGTGCCAACAAGATTAAAAATTGGGTATAATAGAGATGAGAATTATGAGGTAGATAAGTGGACTTACAAGGAAGTATAAATCATGAGTGGATTTGTTGAGAAAAGTTGGATTAACACGTATGGGGAAAAAATGTCTTCAAGAAGGGAAAGGAGGCAGAGCAAGAAAATCAATAATATATTATGATTAGAGAGGGAGGGAGGGCTTTGTGCTGATAAATATGAAGATGTAATGGAGACAGAAGAATAGCTAACTTTAGATTTAAATAAAGGAAATTGTTAAATTAATATGTTGTTGACCTCTTTGTGAGAACCTTACAAATAGTGTAAGATATTCGAATCCAATTTTAAGCAATCACCTCATGAGATCGCGAGCTATTGGACTTTTGGTATGATATGATACAAGTGCCATTTGGGAATCTCAGATGGTAGAGAGAGAGTTGGTTTGTATATAAGTAGGCCATCCATAGGCCCTTGACGGTGACTGTCTAGCCTATTTCGATCCCTATATATAGTAATTATTATATTATAAATGAAGGAAATTATGTTACATTATATGTAGCAAGAGAAAGAAAATAAAAGTGCCAGTTATTAATTGGATAACATTTTGTTCAACCACCATTCCTAATTTGTAATATCGATACACAAATTTATTTATTTGTTTCAGGTATTGCTCATTGGTGGTTCAACAGGTACCATGCTGGAAGCTCTAGATGTCGTAGGTGGTGATGACAATCTCAACGATAGCTCTTTGGCTTCACTTGGTCCCATGGCAGTAAGTTTTGCAACAAATGATGTACTTAAGACTATTTTGGTGTATTCTATCACTACTAAGTTTCTTGTTTATGTGACTTTTGCCTTGACATTGCATTTGGAAGTGACACCCCTCATTAATGTTTTTGGACGGCGAATTGCCAAATACAAATATGAACTGGGCTTGCTCCAAGATACTATATCTCATTTTTATACGGTGTCATTTTTCTTGTTTAAGAGATATTTATATTTGTAATTTGGTGTTAGTGCTGAATGTTTGAAATAAAAAAGTAAAAAACGTAACAAACATGTGTTGTCTTTTGTTGAAGGAAAAAATTACATTGCAGGTGCTCCAGTGAAATATTGTTTTGCAAGGTCATTTAATTTATTATATTCTTATTTTATTTGAAGCATTGTATTCTATGCATGTTTTTGGTTGTTTTTTTAAACATGGAGTTTGGAAACATATGTAGTAACTCAGTAGTATTATGATTTAATTGTAATCTCTGTCCCATGTACAATTCATTTTGGTTTAGTAACGTTAGTTACAGCTCTGAGCATGCAAGAATGAGTCTCTTTTAGTCTTTTGCTTTCTTAAATAATAATAGAAGCATGCAAGAAGGGTTGTGCTTAGGTATGGGTGGCACTGATTTGTTTTCATAGAAATAGAATTTTCTTTTGTGGGGAAAAGTGTTTTTTTAATACAAATATTTAGGCTGTGTTTGATGCAGAGAGGTTGAAGCATGTGCTTGAGTTTGTGGTCATGTTTTTGGACTGCATCTAAAAAAAATGTTTTCAACCATTTAATTAGAGAAACATTTTGAAAGTCCTAATAGCTAGGATAAAAATACTTCAACAACCAATGCAGCATTGTGATTTTGAATTTAAGAACCCATGTCTGCTATA
This sequence comes from Cicer bijugum, assembly GCA_037974875.1. Classification (NCBI taxonomy): domain Eukaryota; kingdom Viridiplantae; phylum Streptophyta; class Magnoliopsida; order Fabales; family Fabaceae; genus Cicer; species Cicer bijugum. Next base: position 3,128,440 of record JBBPBT010000659.1, read on the forward strand.
AATTTTTTGTTCTCAAATGGTTTTGTTAACTTCCATATTGTAAAACTCAATTTTGACAATGGATAATATCTAACTTAATGAATCTACTTCACATTTATCTGTTTCTCTTTCAAATGATATTTTCTGTTTCGTTTGCAAGAATTATGAGGGGAACAATGGTTATATTGCTCCATCATACGAGGAAGAAGAATCATCATCATCTGGGAACAAAATAAAGATGAAGCTAAAAGAATTCCACAAGAGGTATTAAGAATTTACTACATTGTTAAGTATGTGTGTATGGGCGCATGCACATTTGTTATGCAGACAGAGCAGAAGCAACCGATTGTTTTTGATTTGGGGTGTTTTTCTTTTATTCCATCTTTTCAGTGAAACCAAAATGTCACTCTTTCAAGCCTGTTCTTTTCTGTTCTAATTTTTAAATGCATCAATCATAGAGCTGATGCATGTAATGTTTGTCCAAGTCAAATATGTTCACCAAACTTTACCTTAATGATGTTGCCACTGCTAATTTCGCTTCACGTCTTTGTTGCAGTGCTGCATCTTTTACGGCATTAGATAGAAACTATCTCACCCCATTCTTTACAAGCCATAATGGAGATGAAGATGATGAAGGCAAGTTTAACTAACTATTTAAAATTGTGCCATTTCACTGAAGAATTTATGAAGTGGATGAGTAGAGTATAAATTTTCGTTTAAATTGGTTTTATCTTGAGCATTTTTTTTTTAAATAAGCACAGAAAACACCTGTTACATTAGGGACCGTTTACTTTGTGAAAGTATTTCCTATTTTCATTTCATAAAATGTGTGTTCATTTTATACTTTGTTGAGAGACTCTTAACGTAAACCATTTTTACGGAGATAAGATGAAATGCTAGTTAATGAAGAAGCATTTCTAGAAATAATGAACAGTTTTTTGGCATTTTCATTGTTTCTAGAAATGTAAACAATTGTTCACTTCAAAAGTCTCTTATCTCCTTATTCACGAGTAATGTTAACACAAATTTTAGGAAATGAAAATAAGAAAAATTAACAAAGTAAACAGCTCCTTAGTTTCCATCTTTTACAACAAGCTTTGTATAAATGGTCAATCTCAAACATATCAACTACCAAATTTTGGAATCAGATATTTCTTGCATGTTTTTTCGTTTTTTTCTTCTTCCATATTTTCAGTTGAACAGGTTTTTTTGGTCATTTTCTTGTTTTCTTTTGTGACTGCTGGAAGTTTTTTCTTGAGACTTTTTGAACCCCCAACTTCTTTGACACATGAAATACATACAAATACACCAACCTTATTACTTGTCCATTCTTGGCTTGCAGTATTCATGAATTACTTATATTTGTATTTCTGTAATTATTTTCCATTTTTGATCTTGGATTTGTATATGTATTATACTTGAACATTAGTCATCACGTTTCTTTTTTCTTGTTTTTGTTATTTGACTGTATCACTGAATTAATTTTGTTGACATCATATTACCGCAACTTGGTTTTCTTTCTCTTAGCAGCCGAGCCTTTTACTTCTAAAAGATCTTTTACTTCTTCAAGATCGGGATTTCACGGCCAGAGCCCTTATGCAAGCCCATATTCATCGTGATTCTTTCAATCGACATAATGATTTAAAAATCTCCTCTGTACATATTAGCCAAGCAATTTATAGACACCAAGTAGGAATTGGCATAATACAAGAATCAATTTTACCTTGTGTACTCCAAGTTGTAAGATCGAGATCTCGTGGCAAGTCTTATTAGGTTGGACGAGGACATCTCTTGCACAATTGGCTTTCTATGCAAGTTGATGACTGTATGCCCTGCCATGTAAGATGGAGGCTCACAATTTGAAACTGACTACACATTTATTTATATTTACGTTTTTACAGGTTTTCTCACCTAGGTATAGTTGTAGCGAGTTCTGAAAATTTTAGTTTACTTCACAATTGTGACGATGAATACAGTTATGGAGTATGATGAGTTTTCTTTATACATGAAGTTAGTTGAAGACTGGAAATAGTTGGTACATTCCCACATTACTGAAAACAGGATTCTTCATGGTGTTGTTGTGTGCCACTTTTTGGTTGGTTTTTTAGTGTTTGGATAATGGTATTTTTAAACTAAATTTTAAGTGATCTTGATTTTAGTTTTACCAGTAACAACTAACAAAGGGATTTGTGTTAACAATAAAAGTAACAACTAACAAAGGGATTTGTGTTAGCAAAAGCAACCCTTCATTTAATTTGGTTAAAGATTGATTTGGAACAGAAAATCGTTGGAATCATATGACCCAGTGACCAGTGTTGATTAGAAGAACCCAGAAGTATTATTCAGTGATAGTAATTTTTCTGTTGGGTTACATGAGATAAACGCAGAAAGAAGAAAAAAAACAAAGGAAAAAGCAGGAAAACATATGACTAAGTCCATAACAAAAGACAAACCAAGAGCATCAGCTTAAGATATCCATTCAAGTTATTTCTTCCCATCTTTGCAAATATATCCACTCAAACATTCCATTCACACAGTGTGATGGAGAGTGAAGCACCAATCTCTTTGATGTACTTATAAAGGGCATTTTCTTTGTTGAGCAAATAAAGGGTGTTTCTTAAATGCAGAATGCTCATAACTAATAAAATTTGTTGAATAGGGACTATTTTTTTTTACATGAGATAAAGGCATAAAGGGTATTATTCTGTTGGTTATGACCTATATAGAAATTTTTTAATGTATTTCGGGACTGAAAAAATTTGTAATTGAATTTTTTAATTTGTAATTATGAAAGTTTAAATATTTTATAATTGAATTGTTGATTTTCTAAATAAGCATAAAGTTGACTGCCAATTATGTATCATATTATACACACTTAGTTTTTTGATATTAAATCAAATTATACTGTTAATTTTTTCAATTTTTCATTTTCCTTAATTTTTATCTCTTTTTTTAAGTTTTCTTTAATTTTTATCTCTTTTTTTAAGTTGACTAACATATTTTTCAAACGACGATTATTCATATAATAGGTATTTTTTTGTGTAAATAATCATTGAATAACATTTTGCCAATTAAATAATTAAATTTTAGTATGTCACCCATATTAATGCTCCTCAACTATAACGATGTATATGTGATTTCTAGTGCGCAGAGACATATAATATCTCCTTATTTATTGACATATGAATTTTTTGCAGTTGTATTTTATTGACTTGTGATAAATATATTCGTAATATTATTTATGAAATTGACTCACTAACTCTCCTTTTCATGATATAAAAAATGTTATACTTAATTTACTCCTTTGCCTATCTTTTTTTTTTGTTTAAAAAAAAAACTTTATATTGCATCAGATGGAGTGAATCAAATTCTTAGTTATTCTTCAAAACACATAAATAGATGTGTTCATTACTTAGTTTAGTTTGGTCACAATGTTCTTTTTTGGTTCAAACGATCTATCAACCTTTTTATTTGTTAGATTTATTTTTTATGTATAATGTTGAAAATTGCTTTCGTTTTAGTTGATATAATTCATTTTTAATATAAACAAAAAGAATGTTTCAATTTTTTTATATTCGTATTTCACATAATACCAATACATTATACAATGCATTAAGAAAAAATTTCTTATTTCACAATTCCAGTCAGTTCTTTGGTGTTATCTGTTTAGTTTTTGGCTCAGAAAAAGTTTTTGAAAGATAAAATTTATTGTCAAAATAATTCATGACTATTATAATTTCAGAGACTAAACTAACATTTTGATGTTTTGAGAACTAATTTAAAATTTTTACTGAATCAAAGACTAAAACGATAATACTTTCAATAGTTGTTTAGCTCACAAGATAAATATGTGAGTCACGATTATAAATTAAAAATTAAATTACATGTATGAGAATAAACAAAATGCATTGTTCTTGTAAAATATTTTAACACCATCAACTAAGTATAACTCATTACAACAACAAATAATTTGATATCTGCCACTTATTCATTAAAACTGTATAACATAATGTAAATGATTGAATAAAAGTATAAATTTACTTTACACTAATAACACACTCTATTTAAACTCTTACAACTATGTCGTTTAATTTTTCAAAAAATAGAATTAAACTATACCACCATTAAATTCTATTAAAATTATTTAATTTATATTTTATATTCGATCTCTAATCTTAACAAAATACTAATAATATATTAACAAAATACTAGCAATGTTATTGGTATAAGTAACATTCAAAAAAATCTTCACCTCAGTTTGATGAACCCCACGCATCACACATAAAGATTGATAGAAAGGCTCCTCTCCCAAATAAACATAAATGAGAGCCATTATTATTATTATTTAGACAAGATATGAGCCATTATTAAATAGGAGGATTATTTATTTATTTATAAATATTTATTATGATTGGGTGGTGAGTGTGACGATGATGAGGAGACCGCAGTATAATATAACAACGTCACACACGACATAACGAAAACTAAAAAAAATCCCGTTTGGATTTTATCGATTTTCGAAATCTCTTTTTGTTTGACGGAATTATTAGAACCGTTGCAACGTAAACCCACACACACTCTAAAGTCCAAACACATCAGAACCCCAACGGCTACTTCTCTTTCCATCACAACACTTCCACCTTCTTCTTCTTCCACCCTTCTCTCTCACCCAAATTCCCGAAATTCTCAATTTCGACGACTCATTCCGATTCAACCAAATCAAATCAAATCAAATCCATCTGCGTCGTTTCAATTTTCTACAGTGTAACTTCAATATTCTTCAACCAACAACAAAATGCAAGAAAACAAAAACAACAACAACCCTAATCTTTCCGAAAACCCTAATCCCCCTCCACCACCACCTCCGCCACATAACCGTCGACCAAGAGTCCGTGAAGTCAGCTCCAGATTCATGACGCCCAAAGTTTCGTCCGTTAACAGACGCCGTGACGATTCCTCCGATGACGAGAATTCAGAATCATCATTCCCGATTACATCCTCTTTCATTCCTCACAAAAAACAACAAAATCAAAGAGCCATAAAGCTTTTCAAAGAAACAACAAACGAAGTTTTTGAATCAAACCCTCATCCTTCAAAATCATGTTCTTCTACGCCTCGTGCTTCTAGACCTGATACTCCTATTCCCACAGGTTCCGTTTCTTCGAGATACAGATTCACACCACATCACCAAAATCACCAATTTAACCACCATAGGTCTATTGATGCACCTCCTTCAGCAGCTAAAAAATTGTTGCAATTTAGCGGTGCGCCCAAAACAAATGATGATTCTGGTATTAGTTGCAGTACACAGTCACTTCCTGAACTGTGTTGTGAGAATGATAGGGAAACTAATGTGTCTATTGGATCTGTGGCTGAAAAAATTGGGAACAGTTTGTTGTCGCGTTCTGTTAGTTTGTCTTCTTCTGTTGCGAAACAGGTTGGAATTGGAAGTGGGAATCTTCATTTGCCGCCCGTTGCTCCTCAGTTTGCGAAATCGGGAGTTGTTGCGAGGCGAGGGAAGAAAGTGTCTAGTCATCAGGAAGATGTGCATTCACTTAGATTGCTTTATAATAGATATATGCAATGGAGGTTTTGTAATGCAAGAGCGGCGTTTGCGATGAAAGCTCAACAGAAAGAATGCGAGGTCTGTTATACGATGTTTTCTTTGTGGTTATTGATATTGATATGTTACAATTATATGGTAGTAGTACAATACTTCAGCAGGAAATCCGAATTATATGGACATATGGTTTTTAATCTTACTTACATTTTTCTGTTAGAACAAGAATTTAGGGAGGGTAGGTCATGATTTTTGGAGGAAATGTTAAAATTACGTTGATTGTAGCTTGAAAGATATTGTTATTATATTTGTTACGGTACTTTATTGGACGGTTGGACATTTTGATAGATACAATAGTTGATTGATATATAGAGATAAGTTACAATGAAAAAGAATGGAAATAGTGAGAAGTTTCTGTTAGTCACCATTCAAGAACAGTTCTAAACCAACTTACTTAGTTTTGACTTGAGCGATATTGACTGGCACATCACATTTTCATTTATATTGGTTGTTGTAATGTAGTTTATTTAAATTATACTCCAATATAGTTTGTGGGTTTTTAGTACAAAATTTAGGTTGGAATGTGTTATTGTGCTTTCAATATTCCGAACTCTTGCACATTTCACATGGCTATGATAGAGTTGAAAATCTTGAGCTAAGATGTACAGTTTAACAACTTTAAGCTTTTCTTGCCACCTTTTTGTTTATCTTCTTCTTTATCCTTGCAGAAAGCTCTGTATTCCGTGGCAACAAAAATATCAGAAATGCGTCAGTCTACGATCAGGAAACGCATAGAACTGGAGCTGTTGCGGAGATCAAAAACCCTATCAACAGTTCTTGAAGCTCAAGTAAGGCCATCAATGATTTTGAATGATTCTTTTATTTTTTTGATTTCATGTTGTCCACAGAACAATGCTTCCTGATTGCTAGATGACTTTTTGTGGCATGAATGTTTAAGTCTATGTTATCCTTCTTTCGACATAACTACCTCTTGCAACTAATATATCTTGAGGTGGAATTAAGAAGACACTGGTTTCTTGCCACCAATTATCAGTTTATTTGTAAATGCCTAGTGGTATATGTATCTCCAATTAGTAATTTGTATATTTTGTATGCAATTACAGATTCCATATTTGGATGAGTGGTCTGCTATGGAAGAAGATTATTCTGTCTCTATCACCGAAGCAATTCAGGCTTTGTTAAATGCCTCAGCACAACTTCCCACTGTTGGGAATGTTAGGGTATGAATAGAAATCCCCTTCTCTTGTCTGAAGATTCATGTACACTAGCATTATTTTCTTTCTTTTAGGCTTATTCATTGGGATAGTCTGCAAGTTCTAATTCACAAAAATGTATAATGCCACAGGTTGATGTAAGAGAGCTGGGGGAGTCGCTGAATTCAGCACTAAAGATGATGGAAACAATTGTTTCCAACACCCAAAGATTAATGCCAAAGGTTAGCCAAATGAACTATGGATCCATTTAATTGGTTACAAATGCACTTATTTTCCTTCAAACCATCAGTTTGGTTTTGCATGGTCTAATACTAATGCAGTCTTAAGGCTATTATATGAACTTGAATTGGATTAACCACTTCTCATCTCCAACTATGATATCTCATCCGTTTCGTTTACATTGTTTTGTAGTTAGTTAGTGTTGTCAAATAGCAGTTATAACATAGCAAATTTGATCAAATCACTATTGCTCCGCAATACTTCTGTTTTTTTGCAAAGGCAAAGCAACCACAATATGCTATTTAATACGAATTGTTGTGAAATAGCGGCTATAATTGCGCTATCACACTATAACAGAGTAAGATTGGAACAAATCACTATTTTCCGCAAATTACAATATTACAGCCAGTAGGGCTATCCAATAACACATCCTATAATTTTATGTTATTATGTATGAATACTGTGTGGAAAACAGATATAATTTTAGGTACTGCACTAATAAAAGTTTGTTAAACATCAGGCAGAAGAAACAGACACTTCTATTTCAGAACTAGCTAGAGTTGTTGGAGGAGAAAGAGCTCTTATTGGAGAGTGCGGAGATTTATTGTCAAAGACATACGATTCACAGGTTTGTCTTGTACAGAATTCTTTCTACTTTTGTTGTATAGAATGACTGAACTCCAGTCATCTGTAGCGTGTTTTCTTTTATCTTCAGCATTGATTATATTAATGGAAAGTGTTGTGATTTTCAGGTGGAGGAGTGCAGCTTAAGGGGCCAGCTCATCCAACTACATTTAATTTGCCATAAGAATAAGAAGAATAAGGAATAACAAGCAAATAAATGATGATAATTTAATTGCATGTCAACTGGGGAAATACCACATACATTTGATGCTGTTGATAGATTGTTGAAGGAGCATCAACTGTACAAGACCTGCAGATTCATTTCTCTTTCACATTCTTTATCCATTGTTGAGAAAGAGGGGAGAGGATCATGATTGTCCATATGCTAATTTTTTTGTTATTTGCTATCTCAGGAAGTTCATATATCATTGTATGGCTGAGCCCATTCTGCATGGTCTCTCTCCTTGTTTCACTCACTTACTTGGATGTCAATAAACAAAAGTAATAGGACACTTTGTCCTTATGAATGGAATGGAATGTTTTGCAAATAGGACAAATTTGTAGTTAACCTTTCTGAACGTTCTTGTGGTTATTTTTTTATATATGTAAAAATATTATGTGCAATAAAATGAAAATTTGAAAGTTTCAACCAACTGGATTAATGTTCATGTAAATAAGATATGACAAATAAATAACAGAATATGAAGCGGAAATCTAAGTCTAATTACAAACATAGAGGTTTGATTGATAACTTGCATTTTTTACTGGTTCAATTTGCTTAAAATACTATCGTGAATAAATATTGATAACAATTATTAAATATTTAGTTTATCAAAGGTCTGTTTCATGCGCATTGATAAAATATAAAGTTGAAGGATAAATATATAATATGATAGTATCAGAATAAATGTTATCATATCCTCTGTTTGATAAATATCTTATTCGTGATACAATATAATATATATTATATTTAAATAATAAAATTATACATTGATATTATTAAATATTTTTGAGGTAACCAATATGAAGAACACAATAGAAATAATAGAATGATTTATATTTCATTACAAATTTAATGAGTTTATTTTATTTTATTTTAAAATTTACCGTTACTTTAGTCCTTATTTACTCGTACACGTGAGAGACACACATCACAGTTAAGTTAACAACAAAATTAACCGACTAAAAGTATAAGACATTTTGATGAGTAATAGCTAATGTGGATATTTGGTTGAGTGAGAAACGTTTTAAAAATAAAATTATAATAAGAAAATCACAATAAAAAGGTCAAAAGGGCACCCGACCCAACACGAAGAAACCCGTAATAGAGATTCATCGCGTCTATCTTCTTCCTTTGAAGTTGTTTTACAATCCTGTTGTAATTTTTTTGCTGAAATCAACCAATCAAAATCGAAGAGAAAAATAGAAAATGGCGTTGAAGTTTTTGAACAAAAAGGGATGGCACACGGGAAGCCTCAGGAACATAGAGAACGTTTGGAAAGCCGAACAGAAGCACGACGCTGAACAGAAAAAGCTCGACGAACTTCGTAAACAGATTCAAGAGGAACGTGAACGCAGCGAGTTTCGTCTTCTTCAGGAAAAAGCTGGCCTCGTTCCGTAATTTCTCCATCTCTCTCTCTCTCTCTCTATTTCCCCTATTCTATTCTCAATTTTTATTGAAGATCCTAATTTTATTTTTAGGGTTAGGGTTTTGCTGGAAATCCCAAATTGAATTGAAATTTTTATTTTTTTGCAGTCATCAGGAGAGGTTGGAGTTTTTGTACGATTCTGGATTGTCCGTTGGTAAAACCTCTGAAGGTTTTAAGGCCCTTGAAGCTTTACCCAAATCTGATGCAACTGATGCACCTTCTTCTTCTTCTGCTTCTAAGGTATATTCATCCGATTTTTCCCTTATTTTTTTCCTTCTGTTATTATAGCAAAAAGTCTATTTTTTTATTTTTGTTTTTATTTTTGATTAAATTTGTAGTTATGTTTGTTTGTTTCTTGTGAATTGATTTATGGTTTTTGTGTTGCAGCAAGAGGCAAGTGTTCCTGGAGCGTTATTTGAGGATAAGCCTCAATCTGCTAATGATGCTTGGAGAAAGCTTCATTCTGATCCCTTGCTCATGATTCGCCAGCGTGAACAAGAAGCACTTGCAAAGATTAAAAACAACCCTGTTAAGATGGCCATGATCAGGAAATCAGTAAGCCTCAGCCTTTTTGTTTTGTTTTGGGCTTTGTAAATATTAGCCGTGTTTATAGTGTGCATTTTTGTTTGGTTGTTATTGTATTTCTGCTTTGGTTGATTGGGCAATGGGTCAGCATTGTGCTTGTTTTCGATGGAAGTCTCAATGTTTGATCATAATCAGTTGCAAATTGACTAGTTCACTGAAGTCAAACCAGTACACCTGTGTGTGAACCAGATTTATTATTTTGGCTAAGATGAATTGCAGGGGTTATATTTTAACTTTGAAGTCACACTTGTAAATTGTTAGAGTTTGCTAGTGGGTGCCTTGTTCTCTAATTTTCTGGGGATGCATTGGAGAACATTTTGAAGAAACTGCTCTGACCAACCAAAACCTTATAACTCTGGAATTTCTCATGCCTCTCCTCGTGATTTGATTTTCTCCTCAATGTTGATTTCAGCTTCTGTTTAGGACCATCCATGTCATGCAGCTCCATATCCGTAATGGCCTCCTAGGGAGTGGCCATGCTATTTGTGGCTACTGTTCTTATTCATGTTGACTGATACCGTGTTCTGTGAAATTATGTTACTTATTAATTCTCATGTGTTGGGCTTCGATTTTATATTTTTAATACATCGTGTGCATTTAAAGAATCTTAGAATGACAAAAACAACTGCTGTGGTTTACTTTCACCAAGATATTTTATTTGCTGTTGTTTCTAATTTATGGCCGTTTCTGTTAACAATGTCAGGTCGAGGGTAAGGAACACAAGAAGAAAGATCACAGTAAGAAGGAAAAACATAAGAAGCACCGATCTAGTAAATCAAAGCATAGAAAACAGTCTGATTCAGAAGATGACATAACTGAAAGGAGAAAAAGAAGGACCAGTGATGAAGACTTTGACAAGAAGCGTCACAAAGCTCAATCAGATTCAGAGCATGAATCAAGTGAAGGAGAAAGGAAAAGAAGGAAGAATCACTATGAAGAGAAAAAATATAGAGAAAGATCACCCAGTCACCACCAGAGGCAAAGCAAAGTCAAAGACTATAAAGAAGATGCTGATGACAGAAATTATAACAAGTCAAATTCAGGAAGATATGCTCCAGAAGCTCAGTCCAATTTTGATGTCCCTAAAAGGGGGAATGGGAGCTTTCGTGAACCAAGCTCTACTAGATTTTCTGCTACTTCACTCGAACGTGAATCACACTATAAGCGGAGAAATGTGGCTCCTAGGCTTTCAGAAGAAGAGAGGGCTGCTAAACTTAGGCAGATGCAACTTGCTGCCGAGTTGCATGAAGGGCACAGATGGAAACGCATAAAGAACGCTGAGGAGACTGACGCACAGGAAGCAGTCCAGAACAGTAATCTCAGTGGAAGGAATTTTTTAGATACCGCTCAAAAAAGTATATATGGTGCCGCAGAAGGGGGGAGCTCATCAATAGCCGAGAGTGTCCGACGGCGGACACATTATTCTCAAGGAAGATCTGGAGGTGAAGGAAATGCATTTCGGCGGTGATCAACTTGAATGCTGTCTGCAGTGGTTTGATCACTTGATTTTGGTTATTTCAGTTGTCTCCAGACCTCTCTTACATGTGTTTTCTCGTCCTTGTACCAACATAAGATTCATTCTCTGTATCAAATATGTTAATGGATTCTCTTTGTTGTCATTCTCTCAATTTCATCCATTATAACAGTTTTGAGAATATAAACATGATAATGTTAAATATGTAGCAATGAAATATATTTAGAATTCATTGTTTATCCTTCGTGATTCGAAATTTTCAATATTTGTTGTGGTATTTGAAGTATTCATGTTTGATCTGACATACTGTTGTGGTATGGGTAATGTTTGTAATGATTTGTATATTATAACAACTTAAAAATATTTTGACACATGTATGGACACGTTATACAAACATTTAACACTATTCATGGGTACATATTCGGTTAATTTAATTCATTATGTTAATGGATTATCAAATTTTTTGACACATTTTGTTTCACTAAAAATTGCATAGTTACTAACGTAAACACTTCGTTAATTTAATTGATTACACTACTTGGAATTATCAACGTGCCTAAAATTGAAAGTGATGAACACATTACTAGTGCTTCCCACAAAAAGAAGAAGAAAAGCCTTCACTTACCCATCTGTATGTGGATGATCTGTTATGGTGATTCATTTTAATGATTTGACACTGGAACTAACAAGCTGGCAGTGTTATTGATCTTATGCTCAGAATGGATATGCAGGTAAAAAGATGAGGTGGTTAATATACAATTAAAGGAAGCACTATTGTTCTGAATCTAGCTACTGATAGTTATGCTAAGTCTCCTCCTTGGTTAGTAGTATGGTGATGCACATTGCAGTTGCATGTCTTTATCATCACCTCAATTCATACCCACGTCAATGGGTAATTGTGATTAGACTTCTTAAATGCACTTCCTGCTTAACTACCTTTTGGTTTATACTCTCTCAAAACTATTTGTCACTTTAAAATATCAATAAATTAATATATTTTTTTTAGCAATACTCTGTGGTTTATTGGTATATCTCAACTTACCAAGTAAAAATTATTCATTATCCTCAAACTCTTACTACAAAAACATTACAATTAATATTTTGTTTAAATGTGTGCATCAGATGACAAATAAAATGAGACTTGAAAAAGTAAGTATTAACTAATAGTTTAATACTAGTATTTGTAGTGCTGCACTTGATTTAATTAATAAGGTAATTTTTACTGTTAACTATTCTAATGTGTATTGGTATTTGAAAATTGTTCAAAATTTCAACGACAAAGACGTCGCATTCCAAAAATAAAAGTTTATAATTTTTCTTGTTATTGCGGTTGAGACGGCTTAATCAGTGTCAATTTGATGAAACACAGAGAAATGAATATGTGTGCTTCAAAACTCAATTCATTTATTTTTTATTTTTGTTGAAATTAAACCTATCATGTCAATGTCTTAGATGTAAGAATGAGAAGTACCGTAAGTTTCTATATTCGAAGGGAGTTGTTGATTGAAGTTAGAGTTTTAAGTGATTTATGAGTACTGAGATGTCGTAGATCATTTATCAAAGTGATCCATCGTAAAACTCGTATTCGATAACATAATTCTGATGCCAACAAGTACATGCTATAATATAGTAATGTAGCATAATAAGGTTGTCACATTTATGGCCAGTTAATTCCTTTCCTTATACACTGATGAGCTAGAAAAGCACTGCAGTTGCTTGAAGGAGATTGTTAAATAAATATTTGACAATCACTCTTCCTTTTCTCTTTTCATTCACTTATGTGTGGTTGGATTATGTGATTAATGAGGCTATTATTGCCAAAGGATGTGTAGGTTTGAGTATTTAAAATATTGTTGTAACAACCACCATATGAGATGGTCACAATTGATGAGTTATGTGAGCTCTTTAGATCAGTTGAGAATAAAATAGGTTGAAGGGTATTTAAAGCATTCACTGTCTAATGCAACAAATGAAGGGAACTCAATTGACATTTGGCCCCATACTACAAATTAAGACTTCCTCCGAAATGAAATATAAGTAAAATTAGTATTTGAAAAGTTAATATATCTGATTAAAAATTTAGATCAGATATATCATTTTTTCATATATAATTTTTGCTTATATTTCATTTTAGAGTAGTATTTTTTATGTACATTTTTTCATTTCCCTCATTGGTCAAGAAAAGTGTCGGTTTGCTTACAAGTAGAGCTATGGTGTACCATATATCTACTAAGACTAAAACTCACCACTAACCAATCTTAGCAAAAGATGAGTCTCTTTTGGTTTCTTGTTTTCTCATCACATCTTGCAATAGCATCTTCTTCTCTTGTGGAATTTGAAGGCATGTATCTCAAAAGCTTGCAAGCTAATTCTTTTTTTTTTCTTTTCCGTATTAACCTTCCGGCTCCCATAGGAAGAACCCTTTAGTAATCTTGAATTCAGCCAAAAGATAAGGAAAGTCTGATCAATGATTGTTCCATCCAGGATTTGAATTTGGATTCTCTTGAATGATTCAACCTTAACTGAAATTAACCACTTGGTTTACTAGCTAATTTTAAAATTGTTGGAAGCAGAAGCTTCCTCTTAATGGACTCCATATGCTGATATATTACACCATAATTAACTATTCAGTTTCCTTGGTTGTCAAGTTTCATACCTTATTAAATAAACCAACCTTAAAAGGGTTTCATTTTCAATATTAGAATGATCAAATTATAAATTTTGTGCAGGCAATTATGTACACTAAACTTACAAACATTTCATTTTGCAGATAATGGTTTAAGGCACAAGCAAGGTAGCCTGCAGCTCAAATTGTATCATGTCACAGCTCTCAACTCCTCATCAAAACAACCATTTGTATTCTCTGACATGTTAGCGAAAGACAAGGAGCGTGTCAGGTATCTTCATTCAAGATTATCTAACAACAATTCTGATGCTACTGCCTCTTCCAATAAAGTTGGAGGACCAAAACTTGTCAGCATTCCATTGAAATCAGGTTTGCCAATTAGTTCAGGAAATTACTATGTGAAAATCGGTCTTGGTAGCCCTACAAAGTATTATTCAATGCTTGTAGACACAGGTAGTTCCTTTTCCTGGCTCCAGTGCCAGCCTTGTACTAGATACTGTCATTTACAAGTTGATCCGATTTTCAACCCTTTAAATTCTAAGACCTATAAAACCTTACCATGTTCATCCTCACAATGTTCCTCTCTCAAAGCTTCCACACTCAATGAACCAAGTTGTTCACTAGTATCCGATACTTGTGTTTATAGAGCAAGCTACGGCGATTCGTCTTTCTCAGTTGGCTATTTGAGTCAAGATGTGTTAACCTTAACACCATCAGAGACATTGTCAAGTTTTGTATATGGATGTGGTCAGGATAATCAAGGTTTGTTTGGCGAGGCCGCAGGTATTATCGGTCTTGCCAACAACGAACTTTCCATGCTTGAACAATTGTCTGGAAAATATGGAAATGCATTTTCCTATTGTCTCCCTACATCCTTTTCTTCACCAAACTCTTTGGAAGAAGGTTTCTTGTCGATCGGAACCTCGTCATTGACACCATCTTCAGCATCCAAGTTCACTCCTATACTTAAAAACCCAAAATTTCCTAGCTTATATTTTCTAGATATCAATTCAATGACTGTGGCAGGAAAGCCTTTAGAAGTTGCAGCATCAAGTTATAAGGTTCTTACTATCATAGACTCTGGCACAGTTATTACAAGGTTACCTATGCCTATTTATACAGCACTTAAAAATGCTTTTGTGACAATCATGTCTAAGAAATATAAACCAGCACCAGGAATTTCTATATTGGATACTTGCTTTAAGGGTAGTATTAAAGGAATATTAGGAGTACCTGAAGTTCAGATAATATTTGCAGGGGGTGCTAACCTACAACTTAAGTCTCAGAATACACTTTTAGAAATTGAAAAGGGAATTATTTGTTTGGCAATAGCTGGTTCTAACTCTATTGCTATTATTGGAAATTATCAACAACAAACATTTAAGGTGGATTATGATGTTGCCAATTCCAAACTTGCTTTTGCACCTGCTGGCTGCCAGTGATCACTGACCAAATCAGTTCCAATTCACAAAACTTGGTTACAATTTATCATATGTTTGCAAATTTTTATGTTACAATAAATAAATACCGATTTAAATATGATTTTACTCCTAAGTTTTTTTTTTGTTTGAATTCAGTCCTTATAAACTGAAAAATTGTTGTTTTTAGTCCTTATGTCATACGTTGCGTGGCTCAATAAACTAACATCAGGGACTAAATTCAACCGGTTTTGAAATTGCTAGGCCTGAGTCTAGACAAAAACCTTATAGGACTAAAAACAAAAAACAGTGACTAAAATCATATTTAAACCATAAATATATTTTTTATGACAATTAAATACTTACATAAAACATGCAGTTTATGATAGATTTTTAAGGGAAATATTTAGGTTGAAAGTTGATATATAGCTGCACATTATGGAATGTTTGGTTAGTAAGATAACCATTGTCACAGCAGTTTATTATAGGCAGCATTGGTCATGTCCTAATCCTATCATTTGGCAAATGGTTTTGTCAGGTAAACTGGTCTGATTTTCATGTGCTGCTGCTACTTTGTTTAACTGCAGCTGTTTTTCAGCTTTTTATTTATCTTTGCATTGTGTAAATAAATTGTAATGTAATATCAAACACACCATGATGCTTTCAATAAATTGTATACTTATATTTTGTTGGATATTGTGTTGGAGGATCTGCAACAACTTAAACAAGAGAAAAATGAAAATGTGGAACATTGCACTAAATAAATTATGTGGTGTGTATCGTATTAAGTTTTAAGTTCGACTCGATCACTAATTTATATTATATATAGTAGATGCAAATACACATACTATACTTTCAACTATTTGTGCTACAAGAACAATAGTAAATTTATACTTATATAGTACCTTGTGTCATGCTGGAGTTGTACAATGAGTTAATAATATTTCTATAAGAAATTACTTCCTCCGGTTTTATATATAAAAAAGAGTTGAATAATTTTTTATTTATATATAAGAAAAGATTACAATTTTTAAAGTATATTTATTGTTTAAATTATGTTTATATATTTATTTAATATGTTTTTTTTTAATTATTAGTGAGTATTTAACATCTCACTATTTTCAATAGAATTTATTTATAAAAATAATTAAAAATTAAAACAATTAATGGATGATTTAAATATTTTTTTTCTCTTATAAATGGATCATAAAAAATAATAGTTTATATATACGAATTCTATGATTATGTATATATTTTAATATAACAACATTACGTTTTTATGCAACTTCATATTTGCACTTACAAGATATTGATGTTACCCTTATTACTCATTCCATTCCTTATGAAATTAATTATCTTTATTTTATTTTTAAACCAAATAAGGGTACAACAGGAAAATAGTTATTAATTTATTTCCAAAAAATAGTTATTAATTGAATCTGGAATTTTTAAAATATCTATGTTTAGAATAAAATCAAAATACTAAAACATCAATAAACAAAATGAATGGTGAAATATAATTTTTTTTGTCTTGAAAGTGTTTGGTAATGGCAAAACAAATGTGACATATCATGATCACCTCTCAAGTCAATCTAATATAATAATTAGCCATTCTTAAATCATGAATTGTACTTGGAATTTGAAAACAGTTTTCTTGAACTTTCAGGGCTCTATGTAAGGGACCCATTATTTGCTGTCCAATTCATTTTTTCTTTTCCAATGATGTAAGATACATTTGATAGCGTAGTAGTACTACAGATTATTGGCCACTACTCAAACGTGGTAGATTACAAAGGTTAGGGTACCATTATTATTATTTAATGAAGACTATAGCTACATAATATTTTTTAATCAATAGTGGGACTGACCCATATTTGATTATCAAATGATATGTCTATTGCACCCTCCTTAGTCTTATCAAGCCAACTACTAATATAAACTTTGAATTAATAAAAAGTACATGATAAAAGACGTACGATGTTAAGTTAAATATTTTCTATAATAATTTATATTTAAATTTATAATAACTCATTTAAATTTGAAATTTCTATCATGTGTGAGTTTATTAATAAAATTTTATTACTTTGTCTACCAATTTAAATATATATATATATATATATATTATCAATGTAATATTATTTTATATTAATAATTAATTACAATATGTTAACATTTTAATATAAAAATTAAAAAAGAATGAAGTTATACAATTCTTTAATATAATAGTAAATATTGATTAATTATCAATGTAAAATTTTACATCAATATTATATAGTCTTATGTAAAATCAAAAGTGTATAGTCTTTCTTATCATAAAGTTATTTTCTCAATTTCAATATATAAGAAAAATGGTTAGATGTATTTTAAACTAAATCATTGTCTATTTTTTGCTTATATTTTAAAAAGGTGAGTATATAGTTTTGAGAGGATCTCCACTCTTATAAATCGAGCATATTTTATTTTATATATTTAATCACCAACCACCTGGCCAATTGATGTTGGCAGAAAAGTTGGTCAGAATAGTTGGTGCATACGATTAATCAATTCTTAGAAAAGTATAATAAAATTCTTAGCCAATTTGTGGTACAATTCTTAGACTTTTCTTTATTGGCTAATCCTTTAGCTTTTTGTACGTAGAAAATACATTTTCTGCACCAAACACGGCTTAAAAAAACCGAGATTGTTTATGCAATTTACATAGAGCACTGTGCAATTAACTTAAATAAATCATATCCACATAAAAGGCAGAAGCTCGAGCAGGTGTCACCAAAAGCATTTTATAGCCCTAAACTAAGCAAACTCATTAACATGCAGTTATAGTATCTCAGACTTTTTATCAACATTAGAAGATTCAGATTTTAATATTTTAACTTCTGTTAAAAAAAATTAAAATTTTTCTTTAAAATTTAAACCATTTGATATTTGATGGAAGATGTGTGTAACTGTATGTAGTGACGACACATCTAATCCAAATCCCATTGAACCTAAATGTAATGCTGGGTTTTGCTTTTAATGCATAGACTTGAAAAGTGAAAAAATTTGATGATGTCTTAAATGTGCTTTTGCATACATCTCAAAAGTTTTTTGCCTATAAAAAAATTTCTTCTTTAGAGTATGCAGAGATTAAACCCTCTATTTATCTCAGTTCTGTATTTTTTGCAGGTGTGAACTTGAGATTTGGCATTAATACTGGCAAGTATATTTACCACTTAATCCTCTACACTCATGTTTCCCCTTGTTTTCAAGGAACTTGTTTCAAAAGTAATCTGTTTCTAATTCAGATTGAAAATGTTTTTTTGATATTTGACACATGTGGTTATTCAATCACTTCTATTTTCTTAAATTATTACTATTATCAATGTATAAGTATCGATGTCGTATCTAGTATCCATGTCAATGCATCATAACTTATTATTTCAAGTCTTGTTTATAATTCCTCTCACCCTTGTAATCTCAGGTGTGAAGTGTTCCTTAGATGCTTGCCGTAATGGGGTGCATTTCTTCAAAACTTATTATAGCAAGATCAATCAGTTTCAATGAAGAGAGAAATCAAAGATCAAAGAGAATAGCTAATAGTATTCCATTGCTGGAAGATTTAATCAAAGCATCCAATAAACTGCACTCTAGAAGCTTGAGTTCCAACACCAATTCAAAACTGGCTGTTGAGCCTGAAATTCCTGAGCATATTGTTTACTCTCTTACTCGGGAGAATTTACCTGGTTTTGAAGATAAAGATGAGTTGAGATATAAGGGTGATATAGGTAATAGGAGTTTTCACACTGTTGAGGAATATGATGATATGGTTAATAGAATTTGGTTGACCAAGTCTCAAATAGTTCAGCAAAGTGAGTTTAATAAAGAAGATGGTGATAATGAAATCAAAATGGATCT
The DNA here is from genome assembly GCA_037974875.1 of Cicer bijugum. NCBI lineage: Eukaryota > Viridiplantae > Streptophyta > Magnoliopsida > Fabales > Fabaceae > Cicer > Cicer bijugum. The sequence continues at coordinate 3,147,700 of JBBPBT010000659.1, forward strand.
TCAGGTATCTGAGTTTACATCTATAATATTGTTGGATATGTTTAGTAGTTTACTGATCGTTTTTAAATACAAGTTGTATTTTGTAAGTTTGAAAAAACAAAAAGGTACTGCATTCCCTATGTAGCCAGAAACTTAAGCACAACTAACCGAACTTTGTGATCAAATATCTATTTTTGTTTTTCGTATTTGTTTACAAAATGGACCTTCATGTATTTGAATTTACCTCTATTATTATTGGGTATGGCTCATAGTTTGTGGATAGTAGTTCAACACAAGTCGTAAGCTTGAAATAATAAAAAGGTACTGCAACTGCTGTAATGGAATGTAAGCACAATTTGACAAACTTTGTGATCAAACATCATGTGTTTTTTCTGTTTGTGTTTTTTTTTTTTTTTTTCGTATTTGTTTACTTTTGAACCAGGGTTAGTTCTAACAAAATATAACTCATCATACTCAGGAAAAGGATTCTACTACTAAGAATGAGGAAGTGGTTCCGAGTCATGAAACAAGAATGCTTGAGAGTGTTTCACAAGAGGTAAGAACCATAGAGAAGGGAAACAAAAGAAAGGCTGTAGCAAAGAGACTAGAATCCCTTAGTATACCATCCACTGTTGAATGTCCAGCCATTGGTAGTCTTAGAGAATCGCTTACACTAGATGGAATATACTCTCCTGGATCCTATATCACACCAAAATTTGGCAGCTATTCTTCAATGAACATTAGGAATGAAAATGAATCCAGTGAGGATTCTATATTTCCAGAGTTGATATCTGCATTTGAAGAATGTATGCAAAAGCTTGAAGCAGAGGAAGAAAACATTCTGAAACAAATTCTAGAGAATGTGGAAGAAGAAATTGATGAAGGAACGCAGACATAAGAAAGAACTTCAGTACTCCACCGTACACGAATTTTTCACGAATTTTTCTTATAAATCTCGAGAGTTTTTAGAATTTTGTCTTTTTTTTCTTCCTTTTGTGCATGGGTATACTTATTAACAAAACCAATTTAATTATCTTATATCCCTTAGAAGGAATGATGAAAAACCAATATAATTAACAAAACCAATAACATTACAAAGCATGCATCTAACCATAATATTATTCCTTTAACTATAAAATTGTTGTTTTAAAAATGATTAGAAGTTTCTGCTAATTTAGTTTGGATATTAGTGGAAAAGACAGGATCTCCTGTTAAGGAATACCTTAGATTACAGTGATGCTAGAAATTATTTTCTTCTATTGACATGCTATAAATCTTGTTCTCAACAAGTGTTCATAATAAATTGTTCTTGAAACATAAAGCTCAAGTTTTATACACCAATGTTAAAATTCTTGAGAGTTTTGTCAAGCATAAAGTACAATCCAACTCTTGAGAGATGTCATCCACATAGTATAATCTGATTCAAGAAACTAGTCTCAATATTTGCATGCAAAAGAAACTCATTTCATAAAATCAAAAACACAGTTGCAAAGACACGACCTGCGAAACACATCTATAAAATCTAGTATCAATTTCCTTCATTTTCTTTAATGATTATTTAACAAGAAGGTGTACAACAAATAAAGGTAACATCCTCATGACATGTTCAACATTGTATGATGAAGCATGAAATTCGGGCGATCTTTCTTCTAGTAAGATGGATGGCGTTAAAACACTCAAGCTCCTAGACAATATACGAAAATACATGATATGTATGTACTCACAATGTTACAAATTTACAAGTAGTCAAGATACATATAGTTTCTGCGTCGGTTGAATTGAAGAAGACTTCCATATGTACGATCCCATACACCAATAAACAATGATTCTGTGTCTGGGCTAAAAGATACACCAGATACCTCTCCGAAAAAATCGATTTCTTGCTCCTTTTCAAATCCTTTCTTGGCATCATAGACATGCACAAAGTCAGCTGGCTCAGCCATTGCCATGTATTGTCCATCAGATGTGAAACGTATTGAACGTATGGCTCCCAGGTTTCCCTTAAGGACAGCTACAGACTTTGACAAATTCCGAACGTCCCAAATGCGACATGTTTTGTCTTGGTTCCCAGTGGCAAAAATGCAACCATTAGGATGCCAAGCAGATGCAAATGAGTAGTCCAAGTGTCCACATAGAGGTGAAATAGTCTGCATAGACAAGCAAAATTAAAATTAGATATTCATAGCCCATCCACTCATCTCATTATAATTAGGACTTCGTAACATAAACAAAGTAAACATGCCCACCTTTCCAGTTTGAGAATCCACCAGTAATCCGTCTGGATTGTCTCCAACAATTACAACTAATTTCCCATTAGGACTCAATGAAGTATGCTACACACAAAAATGACACAAATTAATATCATACCTTCCAACGCTAGCATTTGTAGGAAGGAAATAAATTAGAAAAAAGAGACATTTTTATCATTAAAAGTGAAAATATAAAATGAAAATTGAAAACATTCTCAACCCAAACATACCCTACAATTTCCTCTTTTACGCACTCATTTTCAATAGTTCAAAAATGAATCTAAGGTTTCAAAAAAGATGAAAAATAACACCAATTGAGGGATTCTCAATTCCAGAGTAAATACATAAATCTTAACGTGGCTATCTAATCCAAAACTTTGTCCATCTATGTTTCAACAGATACACACGTGAATACACTCACTTTTCCCCCTATCCAATTAATTGAAAAAGGATATTCAACATTCAAGTACCTAGAGTACATATATATTTTACGACAACAAATTCCAGCAACAAAATGGTGAAAATATTCCAAAAATAATGTCCCTTGACTGGTAGCCAGCCCGCCAGTACATAAAAGGACTATGTTATCAAAACTGAACTGGGTCCTCCTCCACCAAATGGAAGGAGATAGAGAGAGAAAAAATATGGAGAGATAAAAATTAAGAGAGAAGAAGAACTCATGAGAGATAGAGTGTTGGTGGAGAAGATCCAAACCCTATCAAAATCATAGAAAATAGAAAAAACACTGCAAAAACAGAACACTAACAAGGTTCCAAAATCTAAATTTCTGCAAATTCTTCATAGAAGAAACTAAATTTCAAGGAAGAGTAAGATGTTATTTCTGTTAGGCAAACAAAATTATCAAAGTTGGCTTTTGTTTATACATGCATCACAGCTTTAGCTTAACTAAAGACCTATCTTTCACTTGAGTACTGTTATATTCTAGAACCTTCTTCTTCAGTAGTAATTAACCAAACTACTTTCAGTGGTTACAGTTATTTTATTAGTTGGCGGTCAAAAGCACTAACTTCATAAATAGTTGCACCTTGGTTCAGTTGTAACTAGTTCAAAATTCATTTTGCTCAATGCATTTCAATTGGTTTATTTTCTATCAGAATTATAACATTGTTTAACTTTTTAAGTCAATTTCCAATATTTCAATTCCCAGACACTTCAAGAGAGCCCAACAATCAGAATGCTACAATCAAAACACTAGACCAGCACTTGGCAAAACAACAATTATGTTGTTCAAATCGCGTGGTAATCAAGAATTCAATTTTTTTAAAACATAATTATGTTGTTCTTTCAATCTTTTCATTCAATTGAAGTTCTAAAGTAGTGTTATTATGTTGTTCAAATCGCGTGGTAATCAAGAATTCAATTTTTTTAAAACATAATTATGTTGTTCTTTCAATCTTTTCATTCAATTGAAGTTCTAAAGTAGTGTTAACTAGCCAAATTGTGACAATTCCAAATGTGCAAAATATCCTGGATCCTTTCTAGTAATAACTTTATATCTATTATTTCAAACACAAAAAATCAAGTAGAATGGCTTACATTTACTGGCCATGGAAAGCATGAATGCTTCGTAAGCTGAAATCTCTCCATATCAAAGTTTCTAATTCCACCATCATTGTTTGAAGCCATGAAGTGAACAGCTCCACTGTTAGATGAATTGATTGTTAGTATGCAGTATACAACCATCCTTGAGTGTTGTGACTAGTGATTACCACCACCTTATCAACAATTTAAGACACAAAGATATAAGAAAATAAAAGAAAGACCTGGGATGCTCATAAATCTCAACAGCATTTGTGATCGCATTGTCCTCATAAGTAGTTCGGGAACAAAAGCTAACCCCGGGTCGATCTAAGTACTGTGAGACATCATGTATGTGTCATCAAATAATAGGAAAATATAGACAAATACATCAATTTGGAAGATCAAAGATAACTAAACAAAATACAGATAAATCCAAATTATTTCCATTTTTAATCAGTAATATTTCTACTAATCATATGAAGAAATAAGCTAAACCCCATCTCAAAAACAAAGGTGAACATCTATAGTATACAATATAATAATTCAGGGCAAAATCAAAACCCCAATTTGTGCAACAAAAGTAGGGAAAATTTGTAATTTTATGAATGATATATCTGATTGCATATCAAAAAGAAAAGTGGTAAAGTTGTAGCTTTAGTCATTAAATAATAAGCAAAATATTACAATAACTGCAGAGAATAAAATTATAAGTACAACGGAAATACCTTGCAAATAAGTTCTCCTTGAAACCCTCCAGCAATCAACAAGTTATCACGTACAGCAAGTGTACTAATTTGTGTTTGAGTAAAACCCTCCAAGAGGCTTCCAGGATGTTTCTGTTAGCAATACACTTTTCAAATTACATATGTTCCTTCTAAGTGATACTTTAACAACAAAACAACGCAGAAGTTATTATTACCTCACATGGAGCTACATGCCCCGATACATTCAAGACTTCAGATCTCTTAGAACTTAATGAAGACCAGTGAACAATTGAGTAATGTGCAACAAGATATACATCATGTTTTGATGTCGACCAGACTAAGTTTCTCAACTGCAAATTATAAATTAAGGTTTTCAGACTAATATTAATTGAATGTGGTAACTACTTTAAAAAACATTAACCTATATTATTCCCACATAACAAAACAACTTATCAGCCAGCGCACAGGTGTATATGCAAGCACATGTCTTTCTGCAAGAGACATGATAACATGGAATATAAACCACTCACATGGTTTGCAATTCACTTTACGTGGTACAGGTTTGGGTACGCGGAATGCAACCATCAAAGTGTGAGGGTATACATAGAAGGTACTCTAGTTCGATTCATGGTACGTTCTAAAATATTATTTGGTACGATATGATTGAAAAGATTTATTTAGTTAAAAAACAACAAAATAAATTATGATAATTTTAATTTCATCAATAAAAATTAACTTTGACAATCATAATTTTAGAAGTTAATTCCCTCATTTTTAAATAAATTCTTTTGGTATTTGAGTATTTATGTATCTGTTATTTTTTAATAGGATCTAGTCATCTGTTATCACGAAGAGTAATTAACATTCTATAAAAAAAAAATGGGGGTAATTACTAACATTTATTTAAAAAAACATATTCCAATAAAAATCGCAAAAGAAAAAGGATAGTCATATGGTTACTAAAAGAGCATATTCACCTATGTATGAAGCTTGACAACCTTAACTCTTCAAAATAAAATGAAAAGGCTTGTCGAACATAGAGAGTAGGCAGAAGCCCCACATCCGTAGTTTGGAAACCATAGAGAGGTTAGTCAGCTATAAATAAGCAGTGCAGCACAGGGTTCTGGAGGACAACAATGTGCAATGTACTTGTAGGCACAGCGGTGAGTGGTATTTCACTAATATCAAGTGAATAGCACTTGTATTATAAATATTAATTTTATTACCAGTTATTGAGCTATTTATAAGCTCAATTTAACTGAGGATTGTCTTGCCTTTCTGGTACGCGGACTTCTGTGAATTAAGCACAAATTTCGACCAAGCAATCCGAGAATCGGAGAGAGTACCGCGGCCCGGTACTCACAAACCAATTACCAGTTCCATGTGGACTGTAGCGAATTATGTGACTATGATATTTGACCAAACAAATCCTATCACATCCTCACATGATTAAAATTAAAAGGCAAAGAATTAGGAATTAACATACTTGGAAATGAAGTATTGTTGACTTCACGGATCTAGTGTTTTGCCAGAAATCATAGTACATTCCCCCTTTATGTGTTGCTTTGCATTCCTGTTGATGAGAGAAAAGAAAGTATAGGGTCAAAAATATATTCTCCAAATATTTACTCAAATGCATCCAAGCTCTAAGCAACTAAGCAAGACATATTTACCTTCTCTGCCAGTTCCCCTGATTGTGGTATATTTTCATAATTTTTGTATTGCTCTAGTCTTGTTTGTCTATATTTCTCACGACTAATGCTCAGTCTATCCCAAAGTATACCTTGAATATCCTTTCCCCTCCTAGCTTCAGCTGCAATGGTATCTGTTATTCGGTTTTCCTGTTAATACGCAACCCAAAGCCCCACCCCAGAAAAATTCAAGCAAAAGGGAAGATTATGTCAATGACCGTGTGGTAGTAAATATTAATCATGTAAACTTGAGTCATCCTACAAATAAGGAGACAAACTAGAGGGCAGAAATAATATACACATAACATCCTAAAAAGGCTTCACAGCCGAAATGAACAAACATCCCGTCAAAATGAAACTCTCAAATTCAAATGGTAACAAAGGCTTAGCAAAAGACTCAAAACAAACCAAAGGGTCGTATTCATCGTCTTCATCGTCATCAGAATCAGTTTCACCAAATGCTCTGCCACGGAAATACATATCATCTTCTACCTCTACCATTTCATTATCATCTGCAACGTACTCCATTTCATCCCCGTGGTATTGAGCCATGTTCCCTGATACCGCTCAGCACTTGATACTCACTTGATACTCGATATCTATTTCATAAAGGAATGAGTGAAATGAGTTGATTAAACTCATTAAGTGAATTAAAATAAACATCAAATTCTATAACCTAGAAACGACAGATACTCATGTTTCAAAATTAGAAGGTAAAGAGCACCACTTAAACATGTTATTTTAGCACCAAGGAGAATTTTCACCTAACCCTAAAACCAAATACTTCTCATTTATTTTTGTTGTTACAAAATTATAATCTTATTTAATTTTAGACTCTAATCTAAACCAACAAGAGCTAAGCAAAACATGGCATTCAATTGGGAAATTTTCAATTACCCTATGAAATAAAGTCACACATCTACATACATAATAGCAAGAATTTCCAACTTCTTTGACTAGATTATGAAATCAAAAGAATTATATTCACAAGGTCTCAAAACACACCTCAAAAACAAAACCTAACCGGAAGAAACTTTCAGGAACTTTAATACAGAAACAGAACTATATAATTAATAATTAATATTAATAATAGTAATAAAACAACGTTAGGGGAGAAAAAAGAAAATGAATTGAGAAAATGAAAAGGAGTGAAGTAATTGAAATTAATTGCAATAGATGAAGAGAAAGGGGGTTAATTAGTTCAGAAAATGCTGACCAATTTTGGGTTTCTGGATTCGTGAACCTGCTCCTTGTAGTTAGGGTTTGTTGGATCTCGGGGATAAGAACCCGAATCTAATCTAGTGAACTGCAGATTTGGAATTTGGAGTATGATGATGTACAATATATAAAATATAAAATTAGATTATAAATAACATGAGATTAGTGAAAATAAATTGGGATTAGTGCAGTGTGTAAGATTTTTTTTATTCTTGGGATTAATATATATTAAAAAGAGAGAGAGAAATAATAACGAAAAATCGGTACTATGGTTAAGGAGAAGAAGGCGTGAACGCGGATTTGGCTCCTGTGATTTGCAATACTGTGCTTTTCTTTCACCAAAATAGTATTAAATATTTTTTAATCTATATAAAATTTCAATATTTTTAATTTTAATTTCGATAAAATAAAAATATAATTTTTAATTTTCAAAATAATGTAATAAATTGTTTTACTCTATATTAAAAAATGAAATATGTTTAATTATTGCTGAATTTAAAAATTTTGAATGAGTTTTTTAAAACGTGTTCAAAATATTCTAAAATAAAATTATACAAAAATTCAAAATTTTTAACTTTAAATTAATTAAATATTTATTTTTTTAATTCAAAATAAAATTAACAAAAATATAAACCTAAAAAATATATTTTAAGTCATTTTGTGCAAATAAACTTTTTTTTAATGTTATTAATATCCCTATAAAAATGAATTCAAAAATATATATTGACTTATATGTAAAGACTAAAATAGTATGTATGATAATTTTGTGTGGATTAAAATTGTATTTTTACTTTAT
>JBBPBT010000659.1:3165723-3184474 GCA_037974875.1 Cicer bijugum
TATTATGTATCATACTTATGTTTATTTGGAAATTGGAAAATAATGACACATACACTTTGGTGTTTATGCAATTTTTCTATTATAATATGTAGTAGATTGATTGTTGACAATTTTGTAATTACTTGCATCTAATTTGTGGTTTTTTGTATGTTTATTTTAGATAAACAAAACATATGAAATTTTTTATATTTTTTTAGTTTACCTATTTGAATTTGAATTCTATTTAAATTTATAATATGTTCAAATACATGCTGAAATTAGTTTTTAACGCACTACACCTCTTATATTTCAGTGATATAATAGGTAAGTGATAAAATATTATATGATGACAACTATAACATCTTTTCACTTTATTTTTAGACACATGAAGTCAAATAGTGTAACACATATACCTATAAATATAGCATATAACTATCTAAGTTTTCTGTTATGAAGAATAACAAATATTCATTTTAATTTTAATAAAAAAAATAGTTCATTTTTAATGAGATATATAAAACATTTTATAGTTATCTTTTAAAGTATTTATACTCCATTTTTTAAATACAATTTTATTAAAACAACCCCATAAACTAGGATGTTGTCATTTAATTTTGTTACATAACTTTTTTTCACACATCTATACTCCTTCAAAAAATCTTTTTTAGTGGGTGGTCAATCTCTCTATAAATAGTGTTTTATTAAAAACAAAATTAAAATTAAAATATTTATTTTGTCATTATATTTTTTTTTGTACTATTGTGTCTTCTCTAATTCTGAATTTATAATTCTTTAAACCGTCAATAATTTTTTTTTCTTCTTATAACCATTTTCACACATATTACGTAATTAGCTTTTGGATTGCAGACCCGCCATTGGCACAAGAAAACCTTCCGAATACAATTTTCACAATTCCACTTTGTCAAGTGAAAAGAAAACCTCTTTGTTGTCCAACTATTTTCAAAGAAATAAATAGAGTTCAAAATTTTCCTTTTGCATAAATGATTTCTGAATAAGTGATTTTTTTTAACATATTCTACCTATTTGTTTATTTTTTTCAAAATATTGATTAAAATATTATTTTTGTACATATTGTCTATATTATTATTATTATGTCTTTAGGAGATTGAATAATATTTAATATTTAAATTTAAAAATTATTTATTATTTGTATGTACACAGATATTTTATGTTGTTAAAACTTTTAAAAATACTATTGAAAAATATAAATTTTAACATGATTAACGTAATAATTTTAACACATTATTTGGTCCATCATATAGATCATTGATGAACAATGGTTAATATACTTTTAACTTCATACTTATTACTACATTTTATTGAGTAAATACTATTTACATAATACTTTTTTTCTTTAATTTTTCATAATTTTTAATAAGTCAAATATAATATAAAATATTAAATTATAAATCGATTGATCAAATTTTTAAATATTTTTAACAATTTTAAATTTTATTTATTTATTTATTAAAATATAACTAAAATTTTATTTAATATATGGATTAGTTGCAATTGCCTTCTTAAAAAATATATTTATAAATCTATATAATAATTATTCAATATAATGGTTCCAAAATTTCATAATCTACAATATTTGTAGAAAGAGCCCTCTTTAAAAAGCAAAGAATCTGAAATTGGGAGCACTCAAACTGACAGACACATAGTGAGCATGAATGTGGGTGTGTGTGAAATGCATTCTGCTATTTGCACCACCGTCGTTTCACCTTTTCACCACCTTAAGCGCAGAAACCCTAACCGATTACGCGCCAAATCCTCAATCCTCATTCAGAAACAGGACTCTAAACTAAAAGACCCCTTGTCAGATTCAGTGTATCGTCGCCTCATCCTTCTTCGCCATGCCGATAGTTCCTGGGAACACCCTTCTCTCCGCGGTAACAAAAATAAAAACCCTTCATTTTTGGGAATTAAACCCTCAAACTTTACCTAATTACTTAGGAATTGTTGCGGAAATGGAAACATTGTTAATGTTATTATGGCTTCTAGTTTTAGGTAGAACAAATAGTGGGTTTCTTTCTTTGGGCTATTTCAAGTTTAAAGTCTCAAACTTTATCACCATGTTAATAATGTTTGTGTTTCTGTCACAACATGTTTTCAACTGAAAATGTATTGTTTTGGTGTTAATCGGGGTATCTTCCACGCGCAAGTAGGACTTCAATGAAGGGCAAAACTATTCCCCTAGAGTTTTAATGTGGCAGCACTACCAGGACTGAAGCTCTGGTTGGTTAAGCTGGAAGAGATTCAAACCATCTCATCCAAGCGTTCTTCAATTGAAAATGTATTGTTTTTTGTTTTATTTGGATAGGCAAATGTTAGTAAGTTAGTGATTATTAGTTTTCCAGGTTGAACTTGGAACCTCCTTCATAAAAATCCTTTGTGTTTCTTAGCTCACTATCCAGGCAAATGTATTGTTTGTTTGGTATAAAGGGAGGAAATGATTTTGTGTGTGTGTGCAGACCATGACCGGCCTCTGAGTAAGTCAGGGAAGGAAGATGCTGTGAAAGTTTCTCTCAAGATCCAGCAGTTGGGTTGGATTCCTGAACTTATACTGTCTAGGTTGGGAATTTTGTGGTGTGACATTGAATTGATTTGCTGTTTTTTTCGAAGGTTTATTGGGATGACTTTTTTCCTTTGAGGTTAAATGTTGATTTTCTGTTGTTTGCTGCAGCGATGCAGCGAGGACTAAGGAGACGCTCAAGATAATGCAGGAACAAGTGAAGGAATTATTGGAAGCCAAGGTTCATTTTGTTTCTAGTTTCTATTCGATCGCGGCTATGGATGGGCAGACCGCAGAGCACCTTCAAAATGTTATTTGTAGATATTCAAGGGACGAGATACTAACTGTCATGTGAGTATCATTAGATTGTATGTAACCTCTTAGGGTGGTTTCTGAAATCTGTGTTTGAAGGTGGAGGTTGAATGTGATTTCGTGTTCTTCCTTGCAAATCAATGTGGCTATAAACAATACTGTAAGTTAATACTATATTTGTAGAATGGTTTTGCTACAATATAGAAATCAGATGTTAGAGGTCAAACATGCAAATTGGTGGAATTACGATCAACAATGACATATTTACTTGTTGCTCTTCATTTGTATTGAACTTTTTGTGATAGTGTTTTGAACTTTTCAACATTATGGAATGAAAAAACACCCAATTTTGGTAGGTGGTCTCCATCTCTATGATGTAATATGATTTATGAAGCCTATACTTAATGAAGCAATGTTCAGCCCAGTTTCAATAGTTCTCTAGGAGCCCTTTATTTGATTTTTCCCATAACATTTTTTTATTTGTTTTGAAAAACAACATTTGATACAAAAATTATTATAAACTCCTTAATAAGATTTGATGGATATTTGATATTGGGTGGTATACAGGTGCATGGGACATAACAAGGGGTGGGAAGAGGCAGCTTCAATGTTTTGTGGGGCATCTGTAGAATTAAAGACATGCAATGCTGCACTGCTTGAGACTGCTGGGAAATCGTGGAATGAGGTTTCATTTCATTACCTTGTGCAACTGCGTGCAGTAATATCTTTTTCAAGTCGCTTCAATGTCACTTATTGTGTTTGTTGGCTATACAATAATTAATGATAACATCTGTTTGCACTTTTACGAAGTTTAGTTTTCAACTAACTAATTTACAAGGTTTCACACAGAAATTTTATGGGCTACTTCTGCGAATTATTTTATGCACAAACAAATTAACTTTTTATTTTAGGAGTTTCATTTGATATTCTGCATCAAGTTTGTAAAGTTAGTGTCAGAACTTTTTCTGCAGAACATGTGTTTGGAGGGTTTGTCTTTGACGCATTCACCTTTTGACCTTTAGCTTCATGTACTCACTATTCGTTAGTACCCGCATGTGGAACACTGCATTGTTTATTATTCTTAGCAACTTTCTTTTAAAACTTAGTTCCAGTAACTTCAGTTACGTAGGGAATGTCTTTTCCTCTTGATTGTCATTTGCTCAAAGCTACTGTCAATGTTGCCAATTGCGGAAAATTGCTTTTTGTTTAAATTCCACTACGTGATAGTGCTATAGTGCTACTATAGCCGCTATTTGACAACACTTTGTACTAAATAGCATATCGCAAAAAAATAGCAATTTGATCAAATCCCATTATCTTATAGCGCTATATCCCCACTATTTGACAACACTGGCTACTGTATCACTCTTATGGACTAGACTAGACCCCAAGCCTCAATGTTTTACCTTTAAGTTTAAAATAAAACCTTGTGAGTTCAACTGTAACCTTATACAATTAGTCATTGCTTCACTGAATTTCTATGAATTAGCATCTTAAACTAGTAGCTATTATGCTTGAAACTTCCCCAAAGAAAGGGTATTAATGAGACTTTGCTTATGAAACGTATTTTTATGCATGTGTTCACATATCCTGAAAATAAGATTTGAAATATAATAGTTGCACACCACTATGGTCGTCACCTTTTGATTGAGTAATGTCTTAAGGAAAATAAAATAAAAAATCTCTTGAAGAATTACAAGGTTTTCAATTAATATTATTTAGCTTCTAAAAGGAAAAATGTTTGATTTTCAACTGAGAAAATGATGTGTATCTAACACAGTATCTTACAGGCATTTGCCACAGCAGGATTTGGTGGGTGGAAGCTTCAGGGCATATTAAAACCAAGTAGCTAGCTAAGTTAAGATTTTCGATATTGGGTAATGTTGCTAGTAGACGCTCAAAAGATAAAGTTGGAAGACTTATTGCTTATTTTAGGAATCCAATACGCATCAGTTTGGTTAAGGGACAACGGTTGCAGACCCGATGACTTGAGAAAGCATACTGGATGGAAGATGGAAAATGGTGCAAAAAGGCTCTGATTAGATTCTGTTGCAGCTATGAATTGTTTCTTTTGACATTCAATATGAAGCATTGCTGAGGATAATATACAGGATTCCAATCCTTCATTTACTGCTCAGTATAATATATAGAGCATATAGGTTCGTTGAATTGAACTCATGCTACTCAGTTGTTGTTTATAACATACACAACTTCATGTTTCACAGAACTTCAGTAAGTCATGGCAAAATGTTATGGGTTCATGATTATCAGTTGTAATCTACAAGACAAGAATCCACCATAGCTTAAATTCAGATCAAAGTCCAAGACTAGAAGATATTAATTTATGTTTCCAAAATAAACTTGTGTAGATTTATTCTATTAATGAAAGGTTTAATTACTAGTTACTAGTTCAAATGATTCAGTACTTTATTGCATGGAAAATAATTGTTTTAAAATTTGTTAAAGTTCATAAATTCCAAAGTAAAAACAGGTCAATGAAAGTAGATTTGTCCAATGCAACTTATGAAAGTAAACTCTCTTACCTTCTTGATGCATATTCATAACTGTGCTTTATTGATGGTACTATTAATTATATAATTTGTCAGCAAAATAATGCATGAAAAATTGTTGCGTTTAGTGTGAAAAAAGAGAAGACAAACAAGGCTGTAGAAATATAGATATTAAAAATTGAATTCTAATATTCACACATCAGTTTCCATGTAACAAAATTGATTTTGATAGAAAATTTTCATCAATATTATAGTTTCTTAAATTGCTAAACTGGGGAATTAAACATGGGTGACAATTTTTGTAGTACTAAATTTGATTTTAATCTCTTGACGCATTACAAGGTTTTCATTTAATATAACATTTTTTAGTTTCATGAATTATTTTGGAATTTTGTTAGCGAAGAGGACTAAGTTGATATAATATACTACAGTTTTTGAGATCAAATTGGGCATTTACCTTTTTGTGTGTGATTAAATTGAGTTTTAATTTTCCATAGACAAAGAGACTCTTGAGTCTTGAAGGAGATAGTGTGTGTATTTAAATCAATGATACCAAACTAAACAATTAATGTGGTCAAAATATATAAAATTTTAGAATAATATAAGTACTAATTTTTAAAGTTTGTGTTTGCAACCACGTCCTCATTTATGAATGGATCCACCCTACTTTGAGGAGAAGACCTTAATTATAGTGAAAAGTGAAGTACTATATTAAATACGAAAGGTTTTCTATGTAGCCTACGCTTATACACTTATCTCACTTTTCATATAAACTATTTATCTATTTTACTCTTTCTTTTTTAATAATTGTTTTTTCTATTCCACTGTATTTTGAGTTGTTTTTTAAAAAGTTTGAATCTTATACCGGAAAATTTTGCTATACAATGTTCAAATCTTTTGAATCATATTTGTGTATAAAAAACTTCTTTCACATATACAAAAATAAAAAAATTTAATGGTAACAAAGATTATGATTTAAATCTTAAACCTTACTAAAATACATTTGTGTATCAGAACACAAAGTTTAAATTTTTTGAAACACATTGAAATAAAATAAATTTCAAAATATATATATTTAAAATTTTCTAAAACTCAAATTGAATTTAATAAATAAAAAAATTATTTAAAAAATAAATAAATAATTTGTATAAAATATGCGTTAAATTTTCACTAAGTACAAGACCATCTAACTTGTAACTATGACATAAAAAAAGCTTGTGACTAACTAACACAAGTTGGAAAGAACTTATGGAGTAGCATTGTAACAAAGCAATCATAAGTTAAACAAACTTATAACAAACTTCTAATAATAACAACAATTAGTAAAAACTCTATTCAAAGTGAAGACTCCGTAATTTTGTTTCTCTTGGTGCGAGAAGACTCCATATTTATTATATACCTTTGACATTATAAAGTTTGTCTAATTAATAATCATCTTCGTGTAGTATTTATTTTTTTTTATTAAGTCAATGGTTTAGAACCTCAACATGAAGAAGTTTAAAATCTTAAGAAAGAAAGTAGAAGGTTCTCTTGAGCTCTTCCCATCAAAAGAAAATAGAACGTGCTCTCAATTTACACCAATATATAAAAAATAGTAAGTTTGATGTGAATTTTTTTCTTTATTTTTCTTTATTTTTCTTTTTTTAATTAATTAAATAGCTGGGTTTTCAAATATATATCCTTTTATAATGCTATTTTTTTTTTAATTCCAATTTTACCTTCAAGTGATCAATTTCATTTACAATTTTATTGTTGATTATCATATATAAATAATTGTACAGATTTTTATAATTTTTTATCAATAAAAATAAAAAGACATGCACATCACTGTTTTTATGGAAATTGAATTCTACAAAATTTCAATAAAACCATTTTAAAACTTCACTTTTAATTTTTTTTATAATTTAATAAATAATATATAAATAATTAATATATTTAAATATTTTATATTATAAAATTTTATATAAAATTATTTGAAATATATTAAATTATCATTTTTTTAGTTTAAAAATATAAAAAAGATATGTTCTATAAGATAATCAAAATAAAAATATCAAAATTATAATTAAACTAATGTATTAATATAATTTACTCCCGTTAATAAAATAAAAAAAAAAGAAACAACACATACGGGTTTATTTAAAAAAACTTTAAAAAAAGAAAAGATAAAAACAGTAATAAAGAAAAACAAATTCGAGTTGGCAGGTTGAGGTGGTGTGTTGTGTTTTGTTTGTCTTTTGATTATTTTTTCCTTTTCTTTTTGTCTCCGATTATTCCTGCTACCTCACTAAAATTCCAAAGGAACGAAAAAGAAAAAGAAAAATAGAAAACTTTCTTCTTCTTCTTCTTACAAACATTTTTGTGGGCCTCTTCTCCATTCCGGTAAACTTGTTTCCTTTTCATTCTTCTTCTTGTTGCTCAATCTACATTGTCTTATTCATTCATGCTGCTTTGAACGTCGGATCATACCATGTACATTCTCCTTACCATTTCCTACATTTTTTTTAATTATTATTAATTATTTTCTCATTTGGCACTGTTTCATTGGATTCACATGTACCCTTTAACTCAACTTTGAACTTTTTTCGGTCGGGAATTATTTTCTGTCATAATGGTGCTGGGAAAACAAAAAAGTGGTTTGTTTCTATGGTTTTTATGGAATCAGCTTTTGCAAAATTTTGAGCACATTTAGATCTACCAATGCTTTTACTTTATTGTTCTTTTCTATGAACCACGTACAAAAGAACAATAAAGTTTTTCTTCACTTTGACATACCTTAGACACATTTCAAATATGACTACATGGGTTAAAAATGTGTCAAAACAATAACGGTGAATGATAGGTTTAACTACACGATATTTAGTTTTTTGGATGTAGATACATCAATGAAGATGAAAAATTATGATATATGTATAGGTGTCGGTGTACTTTATATTTTACATTAACGACGTGCTTGTGTCCGTGTCATGTCTGGTGTCTGTGCTGGAGTTTGTACTTGATAGGTTCTTTTCCCTTTTTCTTCTTTCTCTTTCTTTCATAATGATTATTTGGGCCAGCTAGCTTCCTTGTGCATTTGAAAAACTTTTTGCATTGGGTTCTATAAACTTTGTGCTCATTGATTTGATTCAAAATTCCACCTTCTTAGAAGCCAATTGGTGTTGTTTGTTTTGTTACAGGAATAGGACATTAGTAGCTTGTGTTGGATATGGAAATGGTTGCCCTTATTCAGGAGTAATGTTCTTCCTATTCTGAGGGGATTTGGTCTTGAGATTAGTGTGAAATTCACTGAGTTTCATTGTGAAATGGAAGGGAATTGAGTGATTTTCTCAGAGACTCCGCTGTACTTGCATTCCCATCAGGCGGAGCTGCTCTGAGGTACATGTAGAAGCAAGAACATGATTGATCAATTCATCAATTTCGTTATTCGGCCTCCGAGGTATTATGTCTTTTTGTTCTTGTTGGTGCTTGGCTTCATTTATTGCATTCCAAACATGACAATTAAGGCTCTGTTTGGATAATTAACTTAAAACGCTTATAGCATAGGCGTTTATCATATAAGTGTTTATGTATAAGTTATTTCTATAACAAATGAGAAAATAAAGTCAAATTGTTTTTATATATGCTATAAGCCATTTAAGCCAGTTGAGTTACAGTTTCAGTGTATCTACTGTGTCATATATACAGGGCTGAGTATAATCCAGATCAGTACCTATGGGAAAAGGAATTCACCCTTGCAGGAAGAAATTTCCAAAGAAAGGATTTGGAGGCAAGTATGGACACGTTTTGTTCAATACAGTTACTATTGTCCATTTTTGGAAGTTACTCCATAATTACATTTTAGAACATTTTTTTTAAACACTATATTTTCTTCCTTCTTTTCTACCTTGCAGCTCAAGAATACCAGAGGATATACTTTGCAGTGTAGTCATTATCTCCCTTCACCTCTCCCAGCAAATATTCCTCTTCCTTGTGTTATATATTGCCATGGAAATAGGTATTTCATTTTTGTGGACACTGGTATTACTGCTCTTTAGAGTCTCTATATGATTATGTATTATTGGTTATAGATGCATCAGAATGCTTAATTTTGAGAATGACAAACCCTGTTGAGAGTCCTAAATCAGATGAGATATGACATAAAAATGTGTTTATAACTGGGAGACATCACTCGCCTTAAACCTGGTTTTGTAGGGTGAAATTACACCTAACACAAATTTAATGTTGGTGTTAGAGCCTAAACAATATCTGTTGGGCCACACCCCTACACCATCAAACCGCTCTGGTCACGCTCCAAATGTCCAGTCCTGGACGGGAGCGAGTGTGTTGATTGAGAGTTTCACGTTGGATAAGATATGATCTTAAAATGTGTTTATAAGTGACAAACATCTCCCATCTTACAAGACAGTTTTGTAGGGTTAAGTTAGGCCTAACACAAATTTTAAGAAACCCATCATATTATTATCTATATATTGATATCTGTGTATATATGTACAATGATGCAGTGGATGTAGGGCAGATGCCAATGAAGCTGCTGTGGTTCTTCTTCCATCAAATATAACTGTTTTTACACTCGACTTCTCTGGGTCAGGCTTATCTGATGGTGACCACGTTAGTCTTGGTTGGCATGAAGTAAGTTACCTCTTCGGTTTCATATATTATGTCTTTTGTGAACGAACGATGCAACACATTCATAAACTGGCATGCTTTTGTGTGTAATGTTTCTGTATGTTCTCTCAGGTTCAAGTTAACTTTTTGGTTACTTTGTTTTTTATGTAAATTACTTTGTAACTCTTTTTGTTTCTCTTTTCTATATATCTCAGAAAGATGACCTCAAGATGGTGGTGTCATATTTAAGAAGTGACAAACAGGTATCTCGTATAGGTCTCTGGGGACGATCAATGGGTGCTGTCACTAGGTATCACAGCTTCTACCATCTTGTTTGATTTTAGTAAAAATTTATGTTCTATATATTTATATTGCTAATTGTTCATAGACAATGAAAGAAAACAAAGGCTCCTCCATAAAAGAAGACAAGTTTTTCTTTTTACTTTTCTCGTTCTCCTGTCTGTGTAATTGACATGTCACTTTGGTTTGGTATGATATAGCCTTCTTTATGGAGCTGAAGACCCTTCCATTGCTGGAATGGTGTTGGATAGTGCCTTTTCAAACTTATATGACTTGATGATCGAGCTTGTTGATGTCTATAAAATTCGACTTCCGAAATTCACTGTAATCTCTCTTCCCTGTGTGTGTGCCGCACTCATCCTTAGATGATTTTGATTTAGCATGGTTTTGATTTACATGTTTATTTTATTGGTCACTCTGAGCAATGAGCATCATAGATTTCTAATGGGAGTCTTAGTTTGATTTTCATTTTTTGTTAAAATGGGAAAAGAGATCCCTGAGATGGAAGAATGCGTTATTGTTTATCATGGTTTTAAATGAAATCTTGTTCAGGATATATGGTTCTTACATTTTATGGTTACTTTTTGTTGGGAAAATTTTAATTATGGAAGCTGAGAATTTATTTATAATGTCACTCTTTGTGGTTAATTATTAGTTAGCACTATTAAGAATAGATGGAATTATTGACAAAAATGGTTGTTTTTTGAAGTAGCAAGTGAATACCATAAGTTGCAAGGAAATTTTCTGAATCATTTAATGTACAAGGAATTTACACAATGCATATACAATAATCCCTAGTGCTACTTTCGTTATAATATTATAATAACATCAATGGCAGCTTTTCTGTATGAATACATTTAAAACACCTTGTTTTAGAAATGATCCCTATAGAAGAATCTCTTTTTCTTTTTCTTTTCTAGTTACTTCATTCTCTATCTCTATTTGAAAGAGTTGTATTGTAGGCTACAAACCTGTCCTAATTTTTTGGAAATTTCTGTATTTTGGTTTAAAATGTCTGAGATTTTGCTGTGTTTGGTTCATGGTTAGGTGAAAATGGTTGTACAATACATGCGGCGGGTTATTGAGAAGAAAGCAAAGTTTGATATTAAGAACCTTAACTGTTTACAGGTATGGGTTGATTGCTTTAATTCTGCAGTTTTTTGTCTTTCTAAAATTGTGATGAAAAGTGCCACTCAAGTTTATAGGAAATGTTTCCACACAATTATAATACATGCAATATTGTATGAACTGAATACTTGACATGAAAGACACAAGTCTTTATAAAAAAGACAACTAAAAAGTAAACTTAATGTTGTATGTAAGCATTAAGGAGAATTTAGGAAATGCTTAATTACATTGATAGCCCTTTTATTATGACTAATGTATGTATATCTCACCTTGAAATCTAATAGCATGTTTGGATTCACTTAATTAATAAGATTTTAATTGAGTTGTTTTGAACTTGGAGTTAAGTTCATTCAATGACACACTTGGTGTGGTAACATTTATTTTATGGCTAAACAACTGGACTTTCCATGACTTTCCTAAATTAATGATTTCAAAGCTTTCAGGCTGCGCCGAATACATACATTCCTGTTTTATTTGGACATGGTAACGACGACCTTTTCATTCAGCCTCACCACTCTGATCTCATCTCTGAATCATATGCGGTATTATTTCAATCATTTGAGCATAAGTTTGTAAAGCATTTTTCAGTTTTGCGCTCTCTTCACATAAACAAAGTACCTAAATCGGCCTCTAAATTTGTAGGGAGATAAAAATATGATAAAATTTGACGGTGATCACAACTCCACTCGACCACAGATCTTCTATGATTCAGTTTGTATATTTTTCTACAATGTCCTCCGCCCTCCTCACATTCCTAGAGCTCGAAAGTTTGAGAAATTTTACAGTTTGAGGGATACAGAAACCGGTTCTGCTGTGAATGCGGTAATATCATTTAGAATTATGTGGATGTTAGTTGAACAATAGACACTAATTTGCTCTTGCTTGCTTGCCAGGGCCTACTATATGATATACTCTCTAGTATACAACAGTCTTCAACTACTGAGGCTGCTTGTTCATCTTCTGCTCCTCCAACCGTTTCGAAATCGACCATAGCATCAGTTAGTGAACTTCTTTAAGGAATTGCTCCAATGACTGTTACAATAGGATAGCTCTTCCATCTGTTCATGTTATTTTCTTCCAAAAGCTTTTTTGTTTAATTTATTAATTGCTTGTAATGCAGGAGTCTGTGATTAGAGAAGACAAAGCACATGGCTACGGTAAACCTTGCCTTGATGAGCATGCAGATGCAAAGGTAACTTTATTAAGTATTATTTATGAAATTAAGAAAACATTAAGGTCGATTTTAACTTATAAGTCGCACTATTGGAAACAAATTATCAGTCCATGTCATCAATAAAACATCTGCACACTGAAAAGTTAAATATCAAACAACTACTCCCTCTTTTCCTTTTTTAATTGTTGTTTTAAGGTTATTTACACATAAAAATAAATTTTGTTACTTTTGATGAAATTAATCTTTTTCCTATAATATCTTTAACTATTTATTAACTCATTTCAACTATTCTCTCTCCAATAAATAGTTCAGGGTATGATTGAAAAACCAATTGTTAATATTGCATTGAACTTTGAAAACAACAAATAAACAGGAACAAAATTCTTCTACAAAAATGACAGTTACAAAGGAACAAAGCAAGTACTATACATTAGTTTTTCAAGATGAAAAGCATAGCATATTGCTCAAATGTTGGATTTTGTTTAGAGACTATGATGAATTTCTTGTTATGCGTGTAGATTGTGTGGTAATTGTTTGTTATCAACTGCATTAGTGCTTTAAACATTTCAACGATTCTACAGGATGAGCAAAATTGTCCAGCTGAAGACTTTTTCTCATATAGTGGCTCAACAAGAGAAATCTGGGGCAAATGCCCTTCTTTAGGACTCACTGATGAAGAATCTTATCCAGATTTTAGGGGTGATGATACTGATTCCGAGGTATCTCTCTCTCTGTATATATATATACACACACACACAGTCCACATAATCTTTTTCATTATATAAAAATTATTGTGAGGTGACATAAGATAGAACACTGCTATGTGCATGACACCAAAATATTGTACAGGTATTTGCTACACCTCTGGGAAGTTTGAGAGAAATATTGGAAGAACTGAAAGAAGATGAAGATAATCCAAAGAAGAAGGAAGCCGAACAAGTTAAGAAGAAACTTAAACCTGACAGGTTTGAGAAGTTGGAGTCTTTCAGTCGACGGCTGCGGCGTTGCATTTTGAAGGGATCTCCCCATCGAAGACACCAACCGTCTTGATTGATGTTGTGTCTTATAGTTCATCAAACTTTATTAATTTTCATAACATCAACAATGTCTTAATACTATACAATTTTAAGCTAGTTGATGAAATTCAACTTGTATGTCACTTGATTCACTTATAGGAAATGTTCCAACATGATTTTATGTTTAAATTATTGATTACTTTTTCTGGCTCTACATTTAGTTTTTTTTTTTTTTTTACTGTGACATGTATTTGATGAGTCAGTTTGCTGCCTTTCCTTGAATTTTCAACCGAACGTTTAACTTGAACCAAAAGTTAACCATAGGAACTCTTCTTGTCTCTGCTCTCTCCCTTCCCCTTTTAGAAAACTTATTTTTATATTTTGAAAGTATACTTCTGAAACATACTTAATTTGAAAATTAACTTTCAAATGATAAATTTAGGCAAATTCTAATTAAAACTCTAACGACTTTAGAGTTCGTCTTTTAAAAATACCCATGTAGATGTTGATACGGATAAGGGTGAATTGGATAATCAATCCCGGTGGTTGGATCATTCCTTCACTCTTAGATTGCAAGACTTAGCGTGACAGTCTGATTCTCACCAGAGTCGGTCCTATCACAAAATTTTAGTTTCTAGCCTCACTTTGCTTGGTAAGATAGAGCCCTATGTTAGTCAAATAGGTGAGGTTTGGTCGACTAGCTTATATCTATTCAATCACTCATGGATCCTATAATGGAGCAATTGGGGGTGACGCGGAAGCCACTTGGGTAGGGTTCATGGTCTTCTTCATTTTCATTATTGAGATAATGATTAAAAGATAATAGTTCAATAAAAATAAGATAAAACAAATATGTTTTTCGTGTTGAATCAACATCAATTAGATTGTTGTCTTATTCATATAGACGAAGAGAATCATAAACTATGAGTATCGTCAACTACTGTTAAATTTTTTTATAATTTTTAAATACTGATCTACAATGAACCACTTATTAATGAGGTACTAAGTATTTTGAAAATAAAAAGAATAAAAAATACTTGGGTTGCGTAAGACTAGAGTAGCAAGTTAGCAACCCCAAAGGAAGAAGGGAACGTTGTGTGCCGTCCAAGATGCAATTCCTATCAGCCATTGCACAATCTCATTCAGCAGATAGTCCAATTAAAGTTACATATATAGGTATTTTATATTCTCAAAACCTTTAAAATACACCATCTGGATTGACCGATCAATCCGGAGGGCATTAGGGGGTGAAAAAAAATCCTCGTCATTATATTGGTAGCCCAAGATGGCCGAAACCTCAGCTTAGAAAATGGGAGCAGATGACATTGACAACATGCTTTCTATTAACCCAATTCAAATCAGTTCTCTAAAAGTAATTAAAGGCTGTGTATTATGTCAAGTATTCCAACTGAAAATTAACTTTGAAAATCTACGAAGAACAAGTTCCTCCATCTAGCAAGTAATACATATAACACAAACTAAGATTATAAAGATGATAAAATCAGTCCTAGTGCACATCCTGCAGATTACACCAAATCACATATTCCCGCCACCAAGCTTGTCCATTTCCTTGCCACGTCCTGTCGATATACCTAGAGAAGGATCAAAGTGATCTTGGGTAAGGAAAATAGTGGTCTGTTGCTGGTATGATGGCATGCTTGACTCCAGTATCTGATGTGGAAGCACTATGTCTTGTTTAGAATACGTTCCTTCGACACTTACTCGTTGCTTTTTAGATGATCTCTCTCCTTCAGGACTGTCAGCAGGTGAAACGAGTTGGCAACCGGAATCTGGTGTCATCGGTTCGTGGTGAGATGAAAAAGATTCAACCGAAAGACTTTTTGCTGGGGCGTGCTCTTTATCAGCTTTGTCCGGGTCAGGAGTAGCCGGATCAGTCTTATTGTCAAGCTCTTGGCACATATCTCCTGGAGTTGGGGCCACAATTCCCAAACCAGGTGCTTCCGATAGAACTCCGCTGAGTCGCTGTTGCTCTTCAATTATCTTTTTCAAATATTTACCCTGAGCTTCTATCCTTAACTGTAGCTGTCTCTGCACCTGTTTCACGTCGAAAAAAAGTTACAAACTTCACATCTTAACTACAGTACCTCCATTATGTCATGGTCATCGATGTTTCCTCAACATTCATCATTTACAACCATATACAAGAACAACTTTAAAAAGCTGGAAATTGTTGATAGGATCATCGTTTTTATATGGCGACGAACAGTGTGCTTCCAATGTGTCTATCATCTTCTGTTGTTGAAGAATTAACCATGACATGCCTTGTTTAAACAATGTCCTTTTCTACTACATATCTTACTAACATAAGTTGATGATATAGCCTATACTTCAATGACGATCATATTAATAAGACTATTTTGTGCAGCTGAATAAATTGAGTGAAACTAATATCACTATTTCAATTCACATGGTCAGATGCACTAGAAACTGTTAAAAAAAAAATACAATCTGCTCATGTAATGTGGTTGCCAGATCAGTTCTAGGAAATATACCTCCAACTGTTCATGTAGTCGCTTCTGCACTTCCATTTGAAGCTTTAGTGCTTCAGTAATCTGCATCCCTCTGCAGACACATAACGTATCATTAGATATTTATACCATCAGAAACTCATCAAAACAATCAAGATCTTTAAATGCAAAAGTTATAGAATTTTTCCTACTAACAGGTTTGAGGCATTGAATGTAAAAGTGTATGAGATGGTTAAAGCCTATCAAGTAACATGAAAAAAAATCTACTATTAATAAACTTCCTTTTATAATGTGATAACCTAAAAGCAAAAAGGGAAGCTATACTCACGATGAACCATCTAGATTGGAAAGAGTATCTCCCGCTTCTTTCTTGTCGGCCTTTTTCCCTTCTATCGACACATAAAAAGTTGTCACCAAAATTAAAGGAGAAGTCAAAGTGAAGAGAGTGGTTGATACATATAATAGACTAAGAATGAAAATCAGATTGACCTACCATCGGATGAGGAGTCAGGTAAGTATTTTGCTAGTCGGTATTTCTGTATGCAACAAAAAAGTAGAATGAGCAAATTTAAAAAATGAGAATAATGGATATCAAGTTAAGGGACCATAAAGTGAACATTACCTGCAAATGGCTTTTAACATGGTAAATGGTTAAGCCTTGTACACCCATAACTCTGAGGACACCTTTGGGTGTGGCACCTAATGAAAAAGGATAGTTAGACATTTAAAAAACTTTTATGACAAGGATTGTAGAAGCTTGATAAATTCTTCATCCAACATTAGGATATCTAGCCAACAAAAGTATCAGACATCTGATCTACATATG
The DNA here is from genome assembly GCA_037974875.1 of Cicer bijugum. Classification (NCBI taxonomy): domain Eukaryota; kingdom Viridiplantae; phylum Streptophyta; class Magnoliopsida; order Fabales; family Fabaceae; genus Cicer; species Cicer bijugum. Next base: position 3,182,599 of record JBBPBT010000659.1, read on the forward strand.
TAACCATTTCTACACATGTTACTTATTTTACATTATCTCACAAATTTCATACATAGAGAACTCTCATCTGATCTCCGAATAAGTCATCTGACGGTAATTCTGTAATGCAAAACTGATATAATTTTGATGAAATGTAAAATTGATGAGAACAAGGTACACTTATTTATTATCTACTAAACAACCTAGCATTCCAATTTTACTGAATAATAAAGTCGTGATTAACACTAGGGTGGGAGACCAAAAGAAAAAACCATTTTCAGCTAACCAAAATCAAGGAAAATACTCACGATCAGGCCCACCGAGTTGAGCCACGGCATCAACAAAGCGTTCATGTAACTCATGTGTCCACCGTAAACGTTGTTTTGAGGCGAGATTCGAGTTGTTGGTGAGATTGCTTCCTCCATTACCAGGATCCATAGCACTCCTACCACAATCTATGTGCTGACCATGAACTAATGAATTGCTTCCAATTAAACTCGAATTAGGATCATTTGATGGATGATACATTTGTCATTTATCTGACACCACATACAAAAATGAACACAATATAATATGGAAATTAATACAAGCATCTCAAATGGAGGATGAATCAAACATATGAATATATTTATATTGGTTCCTCAACATAAGATACCTAACCCTAAAAATGGAGTTAAAAATTAGAAAAAATTAATTAGAGTAATTTTTCCATATTAATCACTAAGATACTATGTATAGGTAAAATTAAATTACCACCTGTATAGGTAACATCAGTGAATTGGGAAACAGTGTTAAAAGTTGACAATTTTTCATCACATTAAAAATTATAAATATCATTCATGTAACACCCTAAAAATTCTTCAAACATGAAAGAAAAGGTTCATAATACTCATCATGGCTGAAACAATTGCAATATACAAACCAATTAACATTAATTTATTTTTAAAAAAACACTCCAATATTAGCAGAAATTGGGATTCAAAGCTCACAATAAAAAGGACCAAGCAACAACACCCCAGTAGTAACAAAAAGCTAAAAAGTTTACATCTTTGAGACTAAATTTGAAGAATGGTCGATTTAGCAGCACCAAGCAGAAAACTTCAGAAAAAGGGGTAACAGAAAAATTGAAGTCAAAGCTTAAAAGCACAAACTTGAAGCTGATGTTGAAACAGTTGCTTCATTGAGCTGAAGCTCAAACAAAAAAATGCTAAAAAGGTCGCCAAAAATTTAAAAATAAATACAAAAGCACAAGCTTGAAAAAACAGAGAGAGAGATTGAAAGAGAAAGAGAAATATATACATAGATAGATAGATACATACCCAGATGAGATCTACGAAATCCAACGTATACAAAATTTCGCTCCCTTCTATTTCGGAGCTGTGTAGTGCTTTTTCTGCTTCGTCTTCTTCTTCTTCTCTCTCTCTCTCTCTCTCTCTCTCTATACACAAACAGTGATACCATCCAATAAAATTAATCGTTTTTTAGGGGTTGCTATCATCAAATGGAAAAAGGAACAAAAAATGGAGTACTATTTTTATATCAATATTAATAAATTGGAACTCACTCAAAATCGATTAAAAGTATATTTTTTATTTATTTATTAAAATCTAAATGGCTTTGGATAGAAAATTAGAAGCTATAGGTTCGATTTCATTTTCGATGCCTAAAGTTATTTTCTAGATTATTTTTAACTTGAAATTTATATACTAGATGAAGAAATAGAATAATATAAAAAAATTTATAATTTAATAATTTGTAAATAATATATTGTTGATAATTGTATGTTTGTAGATAAAGAATTAATAATATTACTCATACTTTTGAAATATATATTTCTTTTTACTAATTCATTATTTATGACACTACACTTCAAAATAAATTTGACCAATAAAAACAT
>JBBPBT010000659.1:3190020-3204113 GCA_037974875.1 Cicer bijugum
AAATACAATAAAATTTTATTTTTTAACTTTGGAAATTTTTATATTTTTAATTTAATTAATGACATATGAATAATTAATGATTTAGATGATTCTATATCATATAATTATATGTCACGTCATTAAAAATATGTCAATTCCGTATTTTTTTAATTAAAAAATTTAAATAAAATACTAAAATTATCGACTTTTAAAATAGAAAGAGTATTTCTATAAATTAGTAATAATAGAATAATTAATATTGTAATTAAATTTAATATATAATATGTTCGGGTATTTATTAAAAAGTGCAAAATAATGTAGCTAAAGAGGTAACGGGTGAGACACATTTTACAACAAATATATAAGCCAAAACTTTTTTATGATGTAGTTTATTTTACTACCAATTCCATCCTTTGCAGTTTCCTTAGTTCCTCTTAGAATCACATTTAGCTCATAAAAAACGGATTGCCCTTTATTTATTTATATAAGTCTGAATTTAAGATATCGCATGGATATCAATTTTGAATAGTATATATTATTCCATCTACATAATAATAATAAAAAAAAAAAATTAGTACAAGTATACAACCTTCGGATATACGAATAGATTTATTCAAACATTTGCTTTGAATTAGATGTTGAATTTCAAGGAACTGTTTGACTTAGAATAAGGTTTGATCTTTGAGTTTAATTTCTTACAGTCACTTTTTTTTGTTACAAAATGAGAAATTTATAGTCACTTTAACAAAAAGAAAAAAGAAAAAGAAGTCACTTTAACCTTTACCTGGCATATATTAAAAACATTTTTATTTTTAAAGTGTATATATTTATGTAATAGCTACTACATTAAACACCTATGGGAACACATCACCTCTAATATATTTGAGATAATTATAAAATTTTGATAAACAAAATACTAATAAAAAAATGTTCAAAACTCTAACAATGATGGGCATTATTTTTTTAAAGAAAAAATTGTGGTTCTTTTTATTTTCATAATTGAGAAAGTGATTTTATCAATATATATTAAACATGTTTTTTAAAGTTAAACTTATTAAATTAACATTAATCAAATCATCATCTTAATTGTAAAGATAAAAAAATTTATAAATTTATAATTTCGAAAAGTGATGTCGATTATCCATTTCAGATAATTTTAAGTATTAGGTCACAGTAGACCATATGTTGTATTGATCCAACAAAACATTCACCTACTTTTTTATTACTGCAATTTAAAAAATTTATATCATAAGTTAAAAAAAAGTTGTCTTTCTATTATACACAAGTGAGATAAATCTTACACTATACTCAAATCTATTTTTAAAATTCAATAATAAGTACCAAAATTGAATCAAATAAAATATATGAAACTTTTGATTTAGTATTGAAAAATAAACATATACATGATACAAAATAATTTTATTTGTACATATTAGGCAAGACAAAGCCATTATCCAGAACCAAACACAAATTCTTAATCTATGGTCCCCTATGAAGGAAGAATGTGCCAACAAGAAAGAAAATATGGAGTTGTTGAGAATGTCGTAGGCCATTGATTTTATCAATCAAAAGCTATTCGGCAAACACAAAACCAAATGAATAATGGTCCTCCACATGTCTCACAAATATGTATTATTTGAACATAACGATATTTTATTGTCTTGGTACTAAATGTATCACATTGGTTCTAAAGTGGTCCCATTTTGGAAAATTCCTCCACATTGGTCACACATGTATTCAATCTCCTTCATGAGATTACTATTGTTTATGTGATAATAATCAAATTTTCTCACTTTAAAAATATAACATAATATGAGTATACTGCTGGCTATCAACTATGCTCTTGTCATATTCCATCTGTCACTAGCATCATACAACCAATGGCAAAAATTGATCTACTTTGCAATTCAAGTTGCAAATTTCATTTTGTTTGACTTATATGCCAAGACTATGCACACAACATGTGCCAGATGTATTAAATATCTCAATAGAAATCTTTAAAACATCAAATATAGTAAAAAAAAAAATAGAAGATCAAAAAGAAAGTCAAAGAACCACTACTTAAGAAACATGGATAGGTGTATTCAACATTCACACCTAAAACATATGAATTGACTAGAAACAAATATTTTGTTTAGGGAATTAGGGAAAAAGGCATTCATTTTTAAGTCAAACCAGTTATAATTTTTTTTTTTTTAATTGGATCTCCTATCTCTAATATAGTGTGAGCAGTGACCCAAATATTGATGGTTCAAAATAATCCTTATTCATTTCATATCAATTAAATTGATGTTTCAAATTATTACACAGATTTTAAAAATAGTAATATATTCAGACCAAAATACCTTATTTAATCCCCTATTATTTATCACAAAGTGCATTACACTTTTTCATGTATTTTTTCCAAATAAGGCTATAGTTGAAGAAAATGCAAAACTAGATCTTATATTTCCAAAACATTAATAGAAATAGTTTTGACATAAAGATAGAAAACTAAAACACCGCTATTTATTACGTTATGTGGTTCTTATTATAAGAAAAACTTTGAAGGATTGTTTGGTCTTATTTATAAAAAAAAATCACAACTTTTGAGAAGTATTTATTGTTTAAAAGATATTTTTATCCTCATTCAATGATTGTCTTTTTAATATTAATGGATGAATTCATTGGATTTATCACAATTTTCTACAAGGGATATTTGGAAAAGTGTCCAAAAAAATTACTGCAATAAATAACTTAATTGATTTTGATTTGATGTTTTTTTTACTTTTATTCTTATATTAAAGACCGGAGGGAGTATGAAATAAAGGGATTAGTTAAAATCAATGTTGTTGTTGCTCATGATTCGTCACAAATTATTAATCATGATGCAAAAAACAATTAAGATATCCTTAAAAACACTATTATGTATGGTCAAAGCTAGTTTCATGTAATGTTTAAAGCATAGAGTAGTTTGAATTTACAAATGGATAATAAAAATTAATTCCACTTTGTTCCCTACTAACTTATGAAGAAATCAAATATGAAAAGAAAGGAAGCACAATGGTATCTCTATATTATGAGATATTGAACCATTAAGTAGAACTTCCATGCTTACATGCCATACCTAGTTATTCCAAGAGGATTATTACCTTGAGCTAAATTGATTGCTTGAGTTTTCATCTTGGCTTCACTCCAAATCAAAGGTGCTGCCATAGAGTCCATCCCTAGCATTCTCCTTTTCCCGACACCCGGAGATCCTTCCAAAGTCAGTCCTCCAGAGCTCTCGTGCGATGTTAAACAACTTTCAGTTGAACAATCCGCTCTTTGGGACGGTAGACATGGAGTAATTTCTTCTTCGGGAGCGTTCACTCCAGCCACCTCAGTAGATGGCAAGGAGTAAAAACCAAGATGATCAACTAAGGAACCTCTTGGTGCTTTGTTTCCAATTCCTTGGAACTTTTGACTGTCTGTGTCTATAACCGTAGCTCCGATGAATTGATCAGCCAGCATCTTGCAAGCTCTTTCGAGCATAGCCATGTATCTTCGCTCTGCATCTTGGCGAATCTGCAAGTGCTTCTCTGCCTACAATGTGATTGTTTTTCAAATTAATATGCATTATCCACTAATTATTTTCAAAAGAATACTATCTCCGACCCTAAATATAAGCTTCATCTTTTTCTAAAAAAAAAAATTGTCGCTAAATATAAGTTCCATTTTAAATTACAAGATAGATTTTTTTATAAATAATACATCCCTTATTAATAATAGAAATTTGTCTCGAGAGATGAAAAATCAGAGTTGAACACATCTATACACAAAAATGATATTTTAAGAAAATCCAATACACAAAATAGACATGTTAAATACACTACCTAGTTTTTACTTTTCTTAATATACGTGAAAGTAGCAAAAGGAGATTATAATAAGAGACATAGGTAGTATGTTGATAATGTCACAAAATAAAAGTAACAAGTAGCAACTGGTTTCAATCACAATTGATGTGAAAATGTATTCCAATAAATTACAAAATAATGTGGTAGAAATTCATTAAGCCATATTGGATACACAATTTGCACAATGAAAAAATGAAATTTACCTCCACTTGCAAATGTAGTTTACTTTGCACTTCCATTTGCACTCTCAACGCTTCCTTGATTTCATAACCCCTAGGCACAAAATTAATTACTCCTTCAATTTGGTTATTCCAACCACTGAGACATCCACACGAAGAAGAATTATTTATTTTTTGGGCACAAATTAATGGATTTCCTTACTCGTTTGTATCGGAAGTCGGCAACTTTGGAGAAGTGTTATCAGTGCCAGGGCTTTCTAAAAGATATGAACCCGTCATCCCTTTCATAAATTTTTAATGAATCAGTTGAAAAAGCCAAGAAAATAACAGAAAACTTTGGTATAATTACAATTTACCAAGTCTTGGCAAGCTTTCTTCCAATTCAGGAACAATTATCCATAGTGAATTGTACAAATTCAAAGAGTTATCAGTGTATTGATCATAAATTGACTTGGTTATCTTTTTTGCCAGAATTAGACTACTAATCGTAATTCTGCAGGGACCTCAGCAGTCTGCGTCGACAATATAACTAAGTTGCTAGTGTGCATGGATTCGCAGTGAGAATGACAGAATCACGGTGAGTCACCACGATTTTTAAAGAAACTACAATTTGGAGTTTGAACAAAATCACGGTGTCACCATGATTTTGCCAAACGCACTGCTCATCCAAATATACACATTATGTATTATGGCATTGATTCATACTTCATGATGAAGAATAAAATTCTAAAATACCCTTTCTTTTAGGACACGGAAAGGCAAAAAAAAACACCACTGAACCCAAAAAAATTCAAATGACAGGATCATAACTAGAAAGTCCATAGAGGAGAGTGGCAAGCATACCATCTTTGCATCCCTCCCCTATATCTTTCCCTGATTGCTTACCAAGTCTGTATTTCTGCAATGCAGCAAAGAAAAGTTTAACTTTCATTGGATGCATTAAAATTGGACATAGTAGTATTGAGAGAATTTAACAAACCTGAAGATGACTCTTTAAATGAAATAGAGTCAAACCCTTGACGTTCATGGTCCGCATGATTGCTTTTGGTGTAGCTTCTGCAGATAACATCCAGAACCTAGTCAGAAAATTGTCTCGAATATCGATGATAATCTAAACATTAAGATTTCAACTGAAACTGGATAAGAAATGGAAAGTAGATTTTAGTAGCTACTTTGCAAATAGATCAAGCTAATAAATTTAGTACTACATAGCACACCTGAATCAAACAAGTTAACAAATTTACAATTGAAGTTAGATATTAATCGGAATCTTTTAGTACTAAATAGCACTGAATGAGTATTTATGTATCAAACATTATAAAATCTATCATTATATCTTTTTGTATACAGGAAATTATTCATATACATCTTTAATCGTTTTTGCAAGAAAAGAGTAGATGATTTGACTTTCCTAGTTTTGTTTCATAATTGAAGTCTACAAGAATGTTCATTTTTTAAATTCAAAATTCACCCCTAGTATCATGGCATTGAACATCTTGGATGTTCTGTCTTAATCTTTAAAATTGGATCCCTAATAAAAAAAATGCAATTTTAATGATTAAAAAAATTGATAAAATAAATTTTAATCTATATAGACGTACCAATTTACATGATGCACTCTACACATATCAATTTACGTGATGTACTCTACACATATCAATATACATGATACATTCTACACATATTAATCTTGTCATATTCCCGTATTAAACTCAGATATCCGTTTGATAACAACCACAGTTCTACCCATGATTATATAAACTAAAATTTAGATAACATTTCAAAAGAAAATTTTGAAGTAATTCTTTTACGAAACTTTGTTTTTTCCGGTTTTCTTTGTCTCCGTCAACCGAGTATTTGAGACATTGTATAATTTGATTCTTTTTTAGTATTGTTGTTGTCCATCCAAGTTTATATCATTAGCACCACTCATATTCTCATCAAATATGACTTCATTCTTGTCAACAAATAATCCAATATACTACCGACAAAGTAGTAAAATATGACAATCATTTTTGTCAACGAGAAATTCAATGGACTACAAACAAAATAGTAAAATATGACAATTGGTTAAGTAATGATTTAAACAAATCTTACAATAAATTATAAATTACGGTTTAATTAAAACAGATTAATTAAAATTATTTCAAATTATATTATAAACAAAATAAAAAATGTTAAAAAAATTTAATGGTTAAAAAAATTCCACAGTTAAAAAAATTTCAACTTAGATTATTACAGATGTTCTTATTAAACAAAATTAATTGAGATTATTAGGCTTCATAATCCAAATTAAAAAGGATTACATTAGGATCATGGTATTACTAAACAAAACTAATTGAGATGATCTTACTAAACAAAACTAATTGAGATTATTACACTTCATAATCCAAATTAAAAAGGGTTTCAAATGACGCTTATAATATATTGAATAATGTGATGCTTCAGTCAAATAATCGAACCCTAAACCTTCTTATCATCACTCTCCTTTGTAAATTTCCCACCTCACACAACAAGTAAACCTTATATTCCACCAAATTTAACGAATTAATGGGAGTCTAAAACCAATTTTCAATGATTCGGCTCATTGTCAATCCTCCTCAACACATCACAAACAACCAATTTAAGAAAAGAAACATTTATATAAAAAATAATAGGAAATTAATTACCTAAATGGTATAAAAAAGAAAAATTGAATGAGGGAAAAAGAAAGGCTTAAAATTTGAGAAAGATACTTACTACTTGCACCTCCAAGTTGAGTAACAGCATCAACAAATCGTTCATGGAGGTCTTGAGTCCAACGAAGACGTGGTTTAGGATCAGCAGTCAAAACAAGACAAGGGTCACCCTTATGATTAGAGACACCAACACCAACAGCACCTTGCAAATCTTCTTGTCCAACAATCCCTTCATGGGGGTGTATCAATCTTGGATACATCCTCTTTCTTTCTTGTTCAAATGGTGGAAACCCAATAAACTAAAAAGCTAAAAGGTAGAAACTTTTTAGAATCAAATTGAATTTGAAAGGAAGAGCAGATCCATTAATCGAAGTTGAAGTAAATAACAACTCAACAACTACCCATCCATTTGAGTGAGAAAAAGTTTAAAAGATGAACGAAATAATAATAATAATAATAACAACACACCGTACTACTCAAACTGACTCTGAAAATGGCACGCCTTTCGGGGATCTTGTCCCTTTCTGCTCTTTTTGCTTTTGGTGAATCAATGAACAAAAGTTACAAATGAAATTAAAAAAAAAAAAACAAATTTTTAAGGGTTATTGTCTTTGTGACATTAACTCTCTCTCTTCTTCTTCTTATTATTATTATTATTATTATTATTATTATTATTATTATTATTATTTTATCGTAAAACTATTATATGTTATAGTTATTAAAGTAAATAATTATTTTGTCGTTGAATTTGTGATTCAATGTAACTATGGTTACTAAATCTTCACACACAAAAAATAGTTATCCAATCTATCAAGACTAAAAAACATATCTAAATGAATCTTTTAACAATCAATTTCTCCATTTGCTTTTTAATTTGATTATAAATGTGTCTTTTGTTGGTTTGACTTATAAAATTGATTAAATAATTTTTTTTCAGGTCTTATTTTTTAAGAGAATTTTTGAATTTGTCCTAATAATTAGAAAAAGGTAAAAACTTAGAGATATATTTGTTATTTAAATGACATTTTTACGTTTAATTAAATTATTTAGCTAAAAGTAAAAAGTTAGAGAATTAAATCATAAGTATTTGATTTTCACTTTCAATAAAATATTAATAATATTTTTTAATTATTAATATTTGACAATTGAATAATAATAATAAAATTTTTTGACAAAATAATAATAATAAGTTTTATTATTATTATTTGTCTGTCTCTCACTTTTTTCTCTCACCTATGGCAACTACGTCATCCAGTCCTTTTATTTGGTCTGCAAATGGAGTCAGTTGTTTGTGTGAAGAAAGGAAAGGAAAGCAAATATATTGGCATAACACACTCAGCACTGCCAGTGTTCCAAATTACAATAAATCATTTCACCACTTTTCTTCTTCTTTTTGTTTTTTTTTTTTAATAATACCTCTTGCTTTTTATTATTTTATTTAAGGTTTGGTTTTCTGTAGTTGTAGCTATGGTTTGTTCCCGTGGAAAAGTTAAAAATGATGGTAAATGATGTGTTTTTTTTTATGGTCAACTCCCCCATGATTGATGTTGCATTATTGTTCTTTTTGTTTCTGTAATTTATACTAGCTTGGGTTGAAGTTTATAATACATTGCTTTTTGTTTTTTTTTTATGATCCTTTGAGTTGAAGTAATTTTGTTTGAGTTACGTCGGACACTAGATACTAATACAATTTTCAGTCGAAATTTAAATCAGATTTGTGAAGTAGTACGAGATTAAATTCTTCTACTAGATCAATCTCATGTTGATTATATATATATATACTCCATCTATTTTTGGTTAGAAGTAATTCAATCTAGTCTTTTGTAAAGAGCACTGTGTTATAAGTTACATTGTGGAAACATGAGTGGAGTGACAAATTTTGTGAGAAGGGAATCATCTAAGAAGGGTGGTGGTCATGGAAAAGGCAAGAATGTAGAGAAGAAATTTGATAAAAGAAAATTTGATCAGTGTTATAATTGTCATAAATTCGGGGATTTTGCAATTGAATGTAGAGGAGAAAAAGTTGAAAGATCCATATCTAATGATCGTTGCTTGATGAGCTAGAATCTTTGGGTTGAAGATTGATAACAAGTCAACAATTAGTCTCCTAAAGAATCCAGTTTCACATAAAAGAAGCAAACACATAAAGACCAAAAAAATTATTTTTTGAGAGATCAAGTTGGTAAAGGAAAATTGGAGTTGTCTTTACTGCAATACAGTTGAGCAAATTGCAGATGTGTTTACCAAGCTTATGAAGTTTGACAGACTTAAGAGGATAACATAAATGCTTAGTCTTGTATGTGTGTCATTGAATCAAGGGGAAATATTAGAAGTAATTCAATATAGTCTTTTGTAAATGTAATGTGTCATAAGGTGTATTTGGGCCTTATGAGTCCATGAGCTGTATGAGCCTGTTAACAAACAATGTAAATTATAGTGTGGTTGAATATTGAATAAAGTGTTCATTCCAAGCAAATTCGGTTTTCTGAAGCTAAGGGATAATAGAAGGTGATAATATATATATAATATGTGATGCTAAGCTTAAACCAAATTTAATCTTCACTGTCACATTTTGGTGTGTGGTGTATCTTTTCCAATTCTATAACATTACAAGTCTAACTAAAAATAGATGAGAGTATATTTGAGAGAATAGAACATAATAGCTTCACAGGAATGAATACATTAATTGGTTCTTTATAAATTAAAATAGTTTGAATTTCAAAGTCTATAACCATGCAAATACTTGGCCCATCTTCTAGCCATGTAAGGATCATGAAAATCCCAGCTTTCAACATTGCTACTCCTTCCACCTATGGTTGTAGTGTTCATATCCCTCTCACTATCACTCTCTTCACCAACTTCTAAAACATCATCACCTTTATGTTCTCCAACACCTACAACACTTTCTCCATTCCTTCTAACACACTCATCAATTTCACCTTCAATGTAGCTATATTCTACATACACATGACTACAATCACCTAAGTCTAATACAATTCTTCTTTCTTCTCCACCTCTTATCTCTCCAATTCTTATCACTCTTCCATTTCCACCTTCTTCGCCTGCTTCACATATTCTTAGTTGGATTTCCCTAACAATGCCTCCTAACATCTTGGCCAAAAACTCCTCAAACTCTTGCATGACAAATCCGCTCGAAGTTCCAAAGCCGAATCCTACATGAAATCTATGAATAGGTGTGGATGGAAGTTCCATGCTTATAGCATGGTATGGTCTAGTAGGGTTATCTGATAGGTTGAGGATACATGACTCAGGGTTCTTGTGCACGCGATCTTCGAGTATCTTAATTCCTTTCTTCAACCCTTCGACCGGATCAGCTTGTCCCATGTAGAACAATCGGTCGATAACTTGAAGGGCCGTGCGTTTTCCATAGGATGTCATTCGTCTTAAAGGGAAGACACGAGCTGCGGCTGAGGAGTATGTGACAATGGCGAGGCGGTCGATGTGTCTGAGGGAGAAAACCACAAGAGCCATTGCTTGTTTGAGAAGCCTTAGGTGTGGTCCATTAGGACTAGCAACTAGGACTATGTCAGTTGCTCGTTCGCCTGTGAGTTTTACCGAGAGATAAGCTTTATTAGAGGAGGGACACATGGTATAATTATAAGGTGTTTGCATAGGTGATGAGGAGCTGCAAGATAAAGCATTAAGGGATAGATGACAAGGACATGAAGCATGCTTGGTAACTTGCAAAGCTGGATGGAAACTAGGTGCTGCATTTGGTGGAATAGGTACAAGAGAGAAACATAACTTGGGAATTTCAGGCAAGTCATTAGGCTCAACAGGATCATCATCATCATATCGAGCAGTACGAAGAATAGAACGGCGATGAACACGAAAGGTGGCAATAGAATCATCAAGGATCCGTAGAATGGGATCACTTTGGTTGCTAGATGCGAAGGAACCGGATAGAATGTTGTTAAGGTTGCGAGGGAGCTGAGTCCAATGGGCGCGGCAAATGGGGCATGTGACACTACCGTGGCGGACATTGGAAGAGATGCAGGCAAAATGGAATGCATGAGAACACTGAGCAGTGAATATAGCTTGGCTTGGACTGCTTCCCTTGCTGTGATAACTCAGAGGATCTAAGCATATAGCACACAAACTCTGCAAAGTTACAAAAAGCACGCGTGTCAAGCGAATGTTCTATGAAACAACACAAGTAAACATTAATGAATGATGACCAACAAAAACAACTGTTACATAGTGACCAACACTGCAATTTGATTCTGGAATCAGTGGATCAATAAAATGAAGGTTAAAACTTTTACCATATTAACCATACTTTGTTTTCTTGTATGTTTGGAACTTTTACACGTATATATCGATGTGTGTACTTCCAACAAATGTGAACATTACTTAGAGAAAGAGGAAAAAAGATAACTCGCATATTCTCAGTTTATCACACACTAATAATTTTCAATTTTCAAACTATTGATATATTGGAACAAAAAGCTTTTTATTAGAAGAATCACTTTTGAATGAAAAGAAAAGTGGCATGCAGACAAAGTTTGGCTAAAACCAGATGAAGATAAAAACAAATGCATATTTGTCAATTTCTACTGATTATCCTTCATTGGAAGATATAATCAAGCCCTTGTCAAGGCTTAACCAATTGATAGAAGTAAGGGAAGATCACTGAAACTTTATGGACATTTTTAATAAAAAGAATTAGGAAAATTAGAATTATTATTGATTAAAGTATTACTAATGACAATTCTACAACTCTCTCCGAGGGTATTTGAATTATGTTCCCTGATGTTACAAAGTCAAACTCTTAATCACTAAGCTAACACCTAAGGTTATGGACATTTAAAAATCAGATTCCACACTAAAGTAACAAAATATTGTGTGCAACACAAAGGTTCACTCCCTTCATTAGGAAGCTATTAGACATGTACATATTCTCTCTAATTTGACCAGAAAAGTATTCATGACAATAGAAAGAAAAGTATGATCATGCAAGTTGTGGCAGATGAAACTTCCTAATGTGGGGTCTGCATTAACAAATGAATTGATTCTTGGTTTCACATATGCACCATGTGCTGTGGTATTCACATGCTAATATCCTCTATTCACTACTTTGATGTTCTAAACAAATTTCAATACCAAAATGAATGCTTTAACATTGTGGTGCCAATTCACAAAATGAGAGAAATAATAAAGCAAAAGATTAGTTCAAAAGAAAAATTAAGCATCACATTAAAAGAAAAAGTTCAAGTGAAAAAGTAAAACCATTGCATAAGGCCAATCATTGAGGCACATTGGATTCTAAAGTATTATAATAATAGAAATCAAAGATAGGAGGAAATCCAAGAAAGAATAAGTACCAAAATATTTATGAAAAAAGTCAAGAGATACTTTTATCAGGAATATTGTCTTTAATCCTAAACTTCTGAATTTGTTGATAATATTAACATTAATCCATACTGTACCAAGTTTCCTGTGCAGAATGTTAATAAAATCAAACAAAAAAAAGAAACACTTATGTTGGTTTAACTTTTAAGGAACTAGAAGTCAAAATTACCTTACTATGAACCTCATTGTTGTTGATGTTAGTGGTTATACTTGAATCAATTTCTTCGATTATCTCTCCTGAGGAATTTTTTGTTGTAGATGGAGAAACAAAGGAGGAATTTGAGATCTGCAAACATGTCAAAAACCAAAGTAAATATCAAACTCACTCTTACCACTCAATTAGTAAATGTTAAAGTTACAAATCTTCATCAGAAACTAGAAAGTAAAGAGTTAAGACAAAGAACAAACTCAATTAAAAAGTTACTTCATAAGAAATTGAAAAATCTAATGACAGAACTAATAAATAATCACAATAAATTCATAGGTGGTTCAAATAACCCTCTAACCAATATCATCGCCAAAAAATTTAATAGAAGAAAATAAAATAAAAAATGGGAAATTTTAAACATAATGGTTTAACAAATGTAACTAGGAAGAAACATCATCAATTCCAAAAATCTCACATTCAAGTTTTATAGGCTTTTTTATTTTTAATAAAGATTGTGAATTTTTTAAACAAAAATTCTAAGAGATGAAAACCCAATTTGAAAAAATTGAAGTCCATTCTAAAATGCAGATAAAGTTTGCAACTTTTTCCAAAATGCTAAAAACCCAAGAAGAAAAAAATGCATTTTTTTTGGTAGAAGAAGATGAAAAAGTGGAAATGTTTATTACAGTGGCAGACAGAGTATAAGGGGTGTCAATAGTAACTGGATCCACCATTGCTTTTCTTCTAGAGAATGAACCACATGCATATGCTGCTGCAACTCCAACTTTCCTTGCTACTTCTCTTAGCAGCTTTGATGTTCCTCTTCTTCTTCCTCCTTCTCTCATTCTCTCTCTCACTCTCTCTCTCTTTCTCTCTAAGATTACTTTATGACCCTTTGAAGCTGAGAGTATGAGAGGCTTTTGTATTTGTTATGAGAGAGAGGAGACAAAAGGGTCTGCAGAATTCAGCAATGAGCAGGTTGTGTTGCCATTGTTGATGTTACTTTTTTAAGTCACTATTATTGTTGTTGTTTGTGTTATTTTCTTTTTCTTCATCAACACCACACACAGATATATATATATATATATATATATATATATATATATATATATATATATATATATATATATATATATATATAAGTCAAGTACATTTTTACATTTAACTGCTTTCAAAGCACTGTCACAAATATACATTATTATATGTTGCCTTGTTGTGTCCACTTTTTTTACCAATAAATAAATATTGGGGAGAGTTACTTTTTTTATTAACCTTCTTACTTTTGAAATGAACAAACCAGCCTAATTTTTGCATATATGGTACTTGGTTTGGTGCTATAGTTGTAAAGGTAGGGAGGGTTTGAATTTTTGCTTTATGACTTTGGGTTAGGCATAATGGTCCTATGGTCCTTTTCATTTATATTTTGTGAAACTTTAAGTAATTTTTATAATTTGGAATATACTTTTTTAGAGTAATTTTTATTTTATTGGCTTATTGAAAATAAAGGTTATATATGGGATTATGATTTGAATGTATTCTCTTAAAAGTTTAGTTTGCAAGTTTTCTATTTCTAGTGATGGTCATGTTCATATTGCACAATTTAATTTTTGTGTATCATACAAATGTGAAAATTGACATGGGTACTTTATTGTCGTGTTGATTAGATTTTAGTTTATTTAAATATGACAATCATAATAAATTTTATAAAAATATCAAAAAGATTATTTGAAATAAGATAAGAATGTTAGATAATAATAATAACACAATACATAAAACATTAAATAGAACAATGTGCCTTGAGAATAGTGGTTGCAAGGATGATACTAAATCAATATGATAAAAATAATAATCAACTATTTAT
>JBBPBT010000659.1:3209495-3223164 GCA_037974875.1 Cicer bijugum
ATGTTTATGTATTATTATTTATGATTAAATAAATTTTTAATCTTTTTAAAATTTCTAAATTTTATTTTTAGTCTTTATAAAAGTTTTCATCAATTTTTAGTCCCTTACAATATTTGGTTGTTATTTGTAGTGTCTAATTTTAATATAACTATTGTGTAACATTCTATTTTTTTAATAGTTTTTTGCGCTAATATTTAAAATATTATAAAAGACTTTCAAAAAAAAAAATTAGAATTTTTTAACTAATGAAAAGTTAAATATGAATTTTTAAGCATAAAAAAATATAAAATGTATATTTAATTCATCATTCATTAAAAAAATTATAAATTTTTGTAAGAAAATTGTTAAACATGTCCTAAATATTACTAAAAAAATTTATTAAAAAAATACCATTAAAATTAGAAGTCAATAATAAAAATAAATAATTTTAAAGACTAAAAATTGGATTAATTTATCAAAAGTGGATAGTTTTCTTGAAAGCAAGTTGTCCTAGTTGAGCTAGAAAACGATAGATGCACCAAAGGAAAATAAAGACAGTAGTGAGAACTTATGGAATCTATCCTTTTGTGAATGACATATGAGAAGTTGTTGGTGATCCTCTTGCTTATCAAAAGAAGGTAAAGGGGAAAGGTTCCTTGTAACCCCAAAAATTTGTTGCTTGCTAGCCAACAAAAAAGAAACGTCTCTTATTGCTTGCTTCTATAGTTACATTTGACCTGGTCAAATCAAAGTTTTATAAAGGGGTTGAACTTATATTAGTACTATGCATTATAAGCTTGACTACCTAATCTTGCTCCAATATGTTGCCATCACTGTCAATTCATGAATTATCCTTCCTTAATACAAGCGCCTGATTTTATGGTGGCTTTTTTGTTGGTATGTTTCATGTGGTTGTTTATGAGACATAGTTTTGGCATTTTCTAATTGTTTTGACACCCTCACTTTTAATAGTCTATTAATCATAATCTAATTTGGATATCATGGTCATGGTCTCTTCTGAATCTTGTCATTCCTATTTGGACCACAGCATAAAGATAAAGAAAAAAGAAACAGTGACACCAACAACTTTTGGGAATTCTATTATTAGAATGAATGATAAGTGGTTTGTTTATTTGAATTTCATTTGGACTTTGGAGCTAAACGGTAAGTAACACTTTCACTTTTAAACTTTTTTTTAGTTCTCCCTTCCAACGCTTGTGTGGCTCATTCATTTCCAAAAACAAGAGTCTTCCTCCAATCCCAAAACACCCCCTCTTAAAGTAATTGGTATAAGTTGAAAAACCAGTGGCACTCATTGTAACCCACTATAAAACATATTTTTTAGTAAACCAAGGTATCCCTGCTAGCAATTGTAATGAATAATCCCTCAAAATAACTAAGATCTATTTAAGGGGTTGCCATCTCCCAATATATATTTTTCCATAATTATCGGTCAGAAATTAAAGGTTAAATGGTTAATTAAATGACCTAAGTATTTACCACATGTACTAACCATGTTGGTAAATATACAATTCTTTTGGGTGAGATGTAACTTTGGTTAGTCTTAAATTATTGGTAACTAAGCTATAGGGAATATATTATCTGCTGTAAACCCATTTTCCTTCATCAAAGGTTGAAGATTCAGATTCAACAATCTGTAAATTTCTTCAATCTGGGGATGAGATCTCTCCCCAACAAAAAATGTATGATTTTTCCAATTTACTTGTATTTGACTAAATCCTGGAATTTTCTTCACATTCCTCTCTCTCATTCTTTTCCTCACTTGTGCAAGCTCAACCCATTGCCCTTCTGCAGCATATGTATTAGCTAGTAGTACATATCCCCCAGAACTAGATGATTCTAACTCTAATAGCTTCTCACCAATTGAATTTAGTACAGTACTATCCCCATGAAACTTGCATGCACCAAGCAATGCCACAAGAACAGCTTCATCCCTCTCAGAAGGAGGGATAGAAGATACTACATCCATGGCTTCATCCACAAGTCCAGCTCGACCTAGAATGTCTACAAGGCAGGAATAGTGTTCAGCCTTAGGATGTATATTATAAGTACCCTTAATTGATTCAAACACTCTCCTACCTTGGTTGACAAGACCAGCATGACTACAGGCTGATAAGAGTCCTACAAAGGTGACCTCGTCTGGCTCGGTTCCTGATACTAGCATACGTGAGAATACCTGTAATGCATGATGACCATGTCCGTGATTTGCATAGGCTACTATCATTGCAGTCCATGACACTACATCTTTTAATTTTAGTTGCTCAAAAACAAGCCTAGAAGAGCAAATATCCCCACTCTTGGAATACAAAGTAATAAGAGAATTTGCAAGCCAAATGTCTTGCTCAAACCCTAGAGATATGGCCATAGCATGAGCTTGCATGATCTCCACCATGCCATCACAGGAAGTGATCACGCTGGTCATAGTGGTTTCATTGGGTCTAAAGTAAGATCTAAGCATCAAAATAAAGAGCCTTAAGGCCTCCCCAACATCACCATTCCTTGAATAACCATCAATCATTGTGTTCCAAGTCACAATATTCTTCTCGGGCATCGAGTTGAAAAGCTCACGAGCTTCATCAACAAACTCTTCATCCACGTATGCAGTGATCATTGCAGACCATGCAGCAATGTCTTTATAAGGCATGAGATCAAAATACTTCCTCGCAAACCCAATCATCTTGTTTTGCGCCAAACCCGAAACCATAGCCGTCCACGAAACATGATTCCTCTCGGGCATCGATTCAAATAAATGTATAGCCTCATTAACTCTATTGGCACTCAAACAACCCGAGATCATGATGTTCCAAGAACGAACATTCCTTTCGGGCATCTCAAGGAAGAGGTTATAGGCCTCATTGAAGTAGCCATTGTCAAGATATGACTTAACCATCGCTGTCCAAGCTATGGTGTTCTTTGCAGGCATGAGATCAAAAAACTTCCTGGCACGTTCCATCAACCCATTGCGAGCAAAGCCCGAAACCATTACAGTCCACGACACCACATTTCTCTCAGGCATTTGATCAAACAAAGTCGAAGCTTCATCAATTCTTCGACTGCTTAAATACCCAGAAATCAAACTGGTCCAGGAGAATGCATTTCTTTCAGTCATATTATCAAACACCTTACGTGCATCGTCCAAGCGCCCACCTTTAACATACCCATTAATCATTGCAGATTCAGCAACAATGTCTCTATGGGGCATTGCTTTGAATACCTTTTCAGCTTCGTGCAGATCCTTATTCTTCAGATAAACAGTGATCATAGTGTTATAAGAAACGGTATCTCGGTGAGGCATTTCGTCGAACAGTTTCCTTGCTTCTTTGAGCTTGCCACGACGACCCAGAAACGTGATATCCGCATTACATTTGCGAGTTTCCGAATAGGCTTTAAAATGCATTAGGGAGTGAAAATGGAGTTGAAAGTTTGAAAACATCCTAACGTTCAAATCGTGGATTCTTATTCTTATCATTTAAGCACTCTTCGAAAAATTCGAAAGAGATATTAGTGACCAAAAATCAATAGAGAATGAATAAAACTTATCAAAGTTTAGAATGCAAATGCTATTTTGCACTAAAAAGGTTTAATCACAACTCTCACAATTGTCTTTAGAATCTTAACAATGATGTTTTAAGTGCAAAATAATACCTCCTAGTATGATTATGAAATTGTAGGCAAGTTTTATCCATTACTATTCCTAGTTCTTTACGAAGTTTATTTTCAAAGCTATATTTTTTTTTCATATTTTGTCATTCGAAAATAAATTTCCATACAATTTTTTCATTTGAAAATATACTTTTGAAATAACTATATGTAATAGAAAAAATAGGGAGTGTTACTAATTTTCTGCCAAGTGAATTGCCCACTCTTTTTTTTATTGTAAAAAGGGAATTGATGTAATGAGTTAGTTAGCTTGAATCAATGATATATTTGGTTGCCTGAAGAAATTGAAAAGAAAGAAAAATGTGAGAAATATAGTAGATTTAAGATATTGTGCATGTTTGAGAAAGAGAAAATAAATTGAAGAGAGAGAAGTCTATGTAATTTCACTAAAAGTTGATTTATTTTTATTTGAGGTGAAGTAGTAGTTTTTATGGTCTCTCTTTTCTTCGTTGTTTTGAGAAGAGAAAAAGTGTGAACCTCATCTTGTTTTAATCTCTTCTCAATTTCTATGATGCTCCAATCAAAATAAGTATGTTATTTCTTCCGCTTTTCTTTCTCTCATGCCTTATTTTCTTATTCCAATTAGAGCATAAAGGAGGAACTTTTTGCACCCCCAAATTACTTCCAAAATAGAAAACCAAAATTATAAAATAGTTTATGTGTCATTCAAATGTGTACTTTCAAACAAAAACATAATTTTTCTCTATTTTGAAAAAAACATAAAAATGGAAGAAAGAGTTTTGAGCCCAAAACCAAGTTGCCCCAAATTTGTGTTTAACTTGCAACGGCACAATCTTCCTAATTCCATGTAGAGAAGGCTGTGCACACATGATCAAAAATGGGTTCCACCACCTCGTGATGACAATTCACAAAAGTGCTGTTCCTTTGTACCTACCATTTTGTGCTGTTTTATTATCTTTTTCTGTGCTTGTCCCTCCTATTGGCCAACACAAAATTAGGAGTTGGACCCCACCAAATTATGTTATGCACATGATGCCTCCTCTACTTTACTTTTTCTCTTTATCTATTCTATATCACCAACATTTTATTTATAACCATTCCCTACAATACCCTCCTCTATTTTAAACTTAAAATTTCATTGTCGGTGTGTCCAAATATTAATTCATATTATCAAACTTCAAACCTCTTAATATCAATAACTTTAGCTGCTAAAGTTATATCTACATGGTAGATTTCCACATATCAAACAAAATTAAATAAACAGATTCAAAAGAGATTTATGATGATTTAAAAATTGTTACTGCACTGTTAAAAGAGAGTGTCAACTTATAATCAAACATGTACAAATCAACAAAGAGAAGAACAGAAAAGGGCACAATCTAGAACTTAAAAAATAATAGCCTCTTCATTTCATTTACAAGTACATTGCCATTTCTGCGCTTTGGCTCTTAATCTTCTACGTGCCAAATTCAAAAAATAGCGATATAAAACATGACAAAAGAAAACGTATATAAAAAAGAATTGTGAAGCTTTAAAAAACCAATGCCACACATTTAGGAATGGCAACATCAAAAAATTTGAATGATATCAAAATGAGTCATTTCTATCTATGGATTGATGTTGCATTCTCGCAAAAAGACGTGATCGTAGTTGACATACTTTGACCAATAACTTCGAAACTTGGGAATACTTATCTCCAGCCATGGCTTCATGTTTCCATTGTAGTGCATAACCGCAGACCGCTCGATATCTTTTTGGTTGATGTTGGGATTATAGCCAAGACCCAAAACGTGCCATGATCGGTTCAGTGGGAAAGTGCGTTTCCAGAATGTTATGAGACCTGGTGGCAGTGTTCCTAACTTCCACAGTTGTCTATCATGATTCTGAATTTCAGTTGTAGAAAAGTGATTATCAGTTCACAATTCAACCAAGAAAGAAACATGATAGCTCAAAATCAGAGAAATACAACAGCAATTCCCTTAAATCATATGGTTAATGCGAAATATCAATCATACTAGTGTTATCAAATAGCGCCTCTATAGCACTACTTCATAATGGAATTTGAACAAACCACTATTTTCTGTGATCAGCAATTGACAACACTGAATCTTATAGAATACTAGCTAAAAAGTAAATCGAAGTGCATCACTTACCAGATTCTGCCAGTTGTGGTACACCTCTGTGATCTTTTGCTTCTTCCATTCCACTAAATCAAATACATTCATACCGTACGCCCACCCACAAGCACGTGGGTCGAAATTCTTCGCAATAAGAGGATTTGAGAAGTTGAGATACCGGTCAAATCGGTGAAAACTTTCTCCGCAAGTTTCTACAGCTCCATTTACGTTGCCTTTCAAGTCAACTGACCAAAGTCCGGTCAGATCCTTCTGCACAACTAAATCATCATCCAAAAACAGCACTTTGTTGAGCTTTGGAAAGACCTCAGGCAGGTAGAAACGGAGATGGTTCAAGATAGATAAATACTTCGGATTCCGAAACTTCAAGTTTGAATCAGAAGTTGCGCGATGAGCCTTGAAGTAGTAATCTATCATAGCTGGGGAAGCCAACTGCTTAAGAACAGGGCTGTAACTTGCATTCAGCCATGTGAAGTCATCAATGTTCTGAACCTGAATGGTTGCCTTGCCGGGTGGATTCACCAAAAACCACATCCTCATTGCAGCATAATTGAGCCTATCGGTAACAACGTGGAAAACATGTTTTGATGCATCCTGAAATTTCATTTGAACAATATTACTATGAGCAAGTGATGCCATTAGGAAATAAAAGCACTGTTAGTTTGCCGAATATTGAAACTTATAGTTGTTTTTCTTTTAAACAAAATTCACTAACACGGGCCAAAAATGAAATAGAAGCAAGTTTTTTTATTAGTAGAAACAGATTAATTCTAGCTATATCACATTAAATCTATACCAAAGTAGAAAAAATTTACCTTAGCGTTGATAACAGTTGAGTTCACGACAACAGCAGTTGCCAATATGTTGTCTGAAAATATCGCATAATGGTATAATTGAATGTCTTCTAACTTCTCTTCATTGGGGAACTGTTGCTGAGATGAATTCAACTTATAATACTCAGTTGTAAGGCGCAACGGAAGACAATGAAGACCTTTGGGCAGTGTTTTTGCTGTCAACTGCGTTAAGAACAAAGTCTGCTTTTTGAGCACATGTAGCTGTTCTTCTGTTGAATGGATCATAGCCCGAAGCTTCTTCACAGCAACAGCACAATCATCTTGAATTTTCTTTCCTTTCAACAATGTTTGCTCCATTGCCTTCATTCTTTCTTTTGCACTGTCATTAGAACAAATTATAGATTACGACTAAACAAGTTGCAAACCACCAGAGAAGTTTATATGAATCATAACAGGGAAATTTGATAACAGATAACAGTTTTTTATAAAGGCGACCTACTTCCTAGGTAAATCGGAATCTTTGGTTGCCTCCCCAAGTATTCGTGAAACTTCTTTAACCCTTAAACGAAGCTCTCGAGTGAGTTGAGGGTTGCTTTTAATTACTGGAAGGGAAAGATAGACTTTAGCTTGGATGAGTTGATCTTTCAGTTGCTGTATCCGAGCATCCGATGGTATTTGGTCATTTTCCTTATCGGTCATGGATAATACTGGTTTTTCCTTGTTTATTCTGCTAGAAGTTTCTGTTTCTTGTTGCTCCTGCTTCGTAGCCTGAAAAAAGATCAAATTAATCAATTATGAAATCAAAAAACATGCAGTAATTAATGTTGATATGGCTAGAGGAAAATGCAGGAGTAATTGATACAAACAGAACAAAGAAACATACATATAAACCAAGAGGAAAATGCATCACAAACCTTAAGTAGAGATTCTTGAGTAAAAGCAAGAGTCGATTTAGTGAGTTTCCCTTCATTGTCATCAACATCAATAGCATCTTCTCCATCGCCGCCTTGATTTCCTTGCTTAGTTTCATCTGTCACAAGTTTGATGAGGTTATCCTTTTCAGTTTGATCTTCCTCGGCTGTGGTTGACAATACCCTGGCAGACACGTGCTCCCTCGATTCCACCAATTGCAAACCTAAAAGTCAACATAACAATGATGTTGGAAAGTAATGAAAATTCAAGAAGAGTGGCTCCATAAAAGAAGGAGAAAACGGAAACATGAACTGTCAGTGTCAACTAATTTTACATTGACGCCCAATAAGAATTCAACATATTGCAGTTACAAAGTGGGCTTATAATGCAATATCATGAGTTCTCAATAGAAACTTATTATACACCGAAAGTGCATCTCCATTTAGAGGAAAAATACCTAAATCTAATTGAACAATAGAGAAATCCTAAACAAAATACCTTGAGGCAAATTATTTCTCTTAATTGAGTCTTCATCTGTATACACAACTCCAATAGGTTCCTTAAGAACTGTTGAAGTTTCCTATTTACAAAAAATAAGACAATTTCAGCAGTAAATCAAAATTCATCACAGATTCAGCACACATAAAAGTAAAAGCTCTTCCCAAAAATATATACATACAAATTTAGATATATAAATTAATACAAAAAAAAATGAGAATAGAAAAGTAAACATTACCTGAGGAAGCAGATTCAAGTGGCTAGAGTCTGCTGCACTGAAAGACTGACACAAAACACAAAAGAACAAGATTCAAAAACTCAAAGATCTCTCTAATTATCACTCTTTCTCATACAATTACTAATACAAAACAAAAGAAAATAAAAGAAAACCAAAGAATCTTTAAATGACATTAACTAATTAACCACTTACAAAAGCAGTAACATCTTCAATAAGCTCTTGTTTGGCTACAAAACACATTGAAAACAAACAAACCAAAATAATAATCAGAAAATAAATAACAAAAAGTCAAAAACAAAGTTCTTAAATTTTTTGACAAATTAAAATAGAGAAACTCACTTGAGGATGGAGAATCAAAGGAGCCAAGACGATCAGTGTAGAGAATAATAGGAGCAACAACAGTAATACAAAGCAAAAACAACACAATGTTTCTCACACCCACCATTTCTACTTTGTTAAAAAAAAACTCTCAGATCCTATTATTCTGTTGTGTCTGAATGAACAAAAAGAAAGAAACTTTGGGAACAAAAAAGAAGACCCACTTTATCTTTTCTTGTGGGTGTGTTGGAAATTGTCTCCAAAGTTCTAAGTTTTCAGCTTTGGACAAAAGGGTTATGGAAAATGGAATTATCTCAAACAGTTACATTGAGTTTGAAGAGAGAGAGAGAGAGAGAGACGTTGAACAAAATATGCAATTTTTGTTAATGGGTTTGTAACAAAATGCAGAAGCACGGTGAGAAACAGAGAATTCAAGAGAGAGGAAGAAGAAGAAGAAGAAGAAGAAGAAGAAGAAGAAGAAGAAACAAAGATTGAGGAAGAGAGAGAGAAGGGTAAAAAGAAAAGGTCAGTGAAATGTAATCTATAAAGTTTGTGAAATTGATTTGTGAATTTTTGCGTTTTGTTTTGTAATTTTGCTGTGTCACTATTTTGCAAACGACAACTTTTATTCCTTAATTAATAATTGGTAAAACGATTATGATATAATAAATGGAAACAATGGAACAACAAAAAAATAAACGCGCAAAATCAGACATTTGCAGAAAGGAAAATTTTTAATACCAAAACAAAAAATTTAATTTAATTCGTTTATGGTAAATAATAGACAATAATTAACTAATGTAAAAATTAGTTTATTTGAACTGTATTTTTAAAATAATTCCAAAATACTCAATTATTACTAGACATTGATATAAAACTAATTTGTATTGACAATCATCTCTTCTTTTTTTAAAAATGATACAAACATTTAATTATATCTCACACCAATATTAATTTTGAATTATGATTGAAATAATTTTTATTAAAATTTGATTTATATATACGATTAGTATAAATATTTTAACATTGTCAATAAATCACAAATATTAAATTATTAATAATTTAATTTTTATCATAATTATTTTTAATCTCACATATATAATTAATCATAATTTATGGATTGTTATGTGTATACTTTTAAACTCTTGGAAACAAATCGGTACCATTATATTGTTGTTTGCTTGGAGACTTTTGTTTGGTCGACTACCCTCGTAAAGTAATTTGGCCCATTGTACAACAATGTCGAAGGGTACTCAATTTTGTTCAACAAGGTGCACTGGTATTGAATCTTGTGATAATCTCTTTATTCTATTCGAATTTTAGAAAGATATGGATGATATTATTGAGTTGATTTGAAGTTTTCTCTATTACATCACAAATAGTTGATAAATTAGCATTTTTTTTCTTTTATGTAACAATGTGAGTTGCGAGGCTCAATGTGTGACATGGATGATGCATATGTACTCAATATAGAGATATCAAAATATTATTGTGTTTTGAAGTAGAAGATTGTGACCCATACTTAATATTGAAACGAATAAAGATTTTATCATGATAGTGGTTGAATGTTCAAATTTGTAGGTTCACCTTTGTGCTTTATCAACATGTTTGTAATTGTATACATATAGGATATGTGTATGATGTACTTTGATGTTGGGGTTTAGATTCATTAGTCAAACCTACATTTTAACATTATAATTTATGTTTCCTTGCTTGACATATTTAGCTTCTTAAAAAATACATGTATAAAAAATATTTACATTATTAAGTTATTTGTATAAAAAAATATTTATATTATTAAGTTATTTGTATAAAAAAATATTTACATTGTTAAGTTTGATCGATATATTATAGTCAATCAAATATAAATCGTAACTATTAACGTAAAAAGTAATTATAATTAAAATTAGTTTTATTTGTACTCGAGTTATATTTTTTTAATTTGACAGTAAAAAAATTTATACTAACTTTCTAAAATAATCCATAATATTATTATTACTAATTTTTTAATGTGCGCGTAAATTTGGCAACATGTGATGAAATAGTTTGGGTGGCCCCTCGTAGGCGCGTGATTGGCGCGTCCATCACCATTATAAACAATGCCAAAATATTTATTTAACACTTACAATATTTCACAGCGAACATGGGTGTATCCAATTAGGATTTTAAAATACTTTTTTTATAATGAAAAGTTTTGTTGTATTTAATTAATATTTTAACGTAATTAAAATAAGTCATCGTATTCAATTGGGATTGTTTGAATTTTTAAAAAAAGTAGAAATATAATAATCAAAACGGTTTAATAACTTAAAAAAAAAAAAGTCTTAAAGTAGTCAAATAAAAAAACTGATGAATTATTTTCTAAAATGAGTAAAATCCATTAAATTGAAATTCAACTATTTTATGGTAACTAACTTTTATTAATTTTGTGAAATCTTTTCAAATCCTACAAAGTTTTTGATATAAATCCATTAAAATTCAAACTTCAAAATATTGATTATAAAAATCTTGAACAATTTTATAAATTAAAATTTTCTGAATTTTTGTAAATATAAATAGTCTTTTAAAATCTCAATTCAACACAACTTCAAATTTTTCGAGTTAATTATGTTTTCAGTCTTCCAATTTATTATAATTTTCAATTTGAGTCTGTCTAAAACTATTTTTTTTCCTCCTCAATGTTCTAAAATATAATATTAATATATTTTTATATTAGGCTAAGGCTTTAGTAGTATTAGTCATTGTATGATGGAGACTAAATTGAAAAAATGTTAGATTTATGGGTTAAAATGAGAAATATATTATAGATTTTAAATAAAACAATGAGAAGGAGACATTTAAAAAAATAGAATGATAAAGATATTTTTTAGAATTTTTCCTCCCCTATCTCTGCCTCTAATTGATAGAAGACAATATACGCTAATTTTCATTTTTCGTTGTGGTGTAATTTAAGTCTCCACCGTACGCTCGACCTTTAGGTAAGGCTACCAAAGCCTTAGCATAAGGGTCCAAAAAATATTAGATGATTTTTTTTATCAGATTCTTATTATTTTTCTATTTTTCCAAATTAAAATTACAATATGTACACGTGTTTTTATCCAAATATCTTATTTTTATTTTTAATTATTGAATTGTCCTACTTTAAAAATAAATTACACAAATGTTTTATTTATTTTTTTTAAGGAAATCGCTCACATGAAATTTTTTTTTTCAAAGTTTATAGAAAGTCGCTTTATCAGAAAATAACATGCAACTAACTTTAATTTTTTTTTCATTTTTAACATTTTTTATTAATTTATTAAAAAAATAAAAATATTAATAATAAATTAAAATAAAATAAAATACATTAATAAATTATAAATTAATTTTATATTTTAATTATTATTAAATAATTCCTACTACCAATAGAGTTCTCTTGTACTTGTCTTATAATCAAGTTTCATCAACTTGTACTATTGATTTGTAGAATTTAAGCGTAGATATTCACTGAACGAAAGTACAAAATAGTCTAAGAAAGATCTTTATCTCATCTATCAAACTATTCTCGTGATAAGCAAAGATAATTTCCATTTCAATTTTAGTTAACGAAACAACCATTGTTGAAGTTGATTGTAAAACTATTTCCAATTGTTATGAATTTGTTTGATCGTTTTATTTTTTCTCATAAAGGTCTTTCTATCACCAATTGTGTAGTTATGTAAAACTCGAATATGAACAATAATGACTTTCACTATAATTGAAGGATCCACTCTCACAACTTTCATTATACTTGTACATATCATGTTAGAATAGAACTTCGTATGATCTTATGACACTGCAAAATTTGTGCATGTATGAGGCACATTCAATTTATCAATCACCCACAATTCACTTTTTTTTTTTAATTATTATTATTAATTGTTTAAATTTTGATGTATTTTTTTTTAACTTTAATGTATTTCTTTGAAATTTATAATATAATTTAATAATTTTAATTATAATTATTTTTAAGTATAATTATAATTATTATTTATTATAATAACAATTAAAATATAAAATTAATTTATAATTTATTAATGTATTTTATTTTAAATTATTATTAGTATTTTATTTTTTAAATAATTTAATTAATTTTAATTTATTAAATAATTGATAATAAATGTTAAAATGAAAAATAAATAAGTCTAGTTGCATGTTGTTCACCAAGAAAGCGACCTTCTATAAACTTCGAAAAAAAATTCTTTAAGATGGTCAGTTTCTCGAAGAAGTGACTTCCTAATTAGTTAAAAAAGTAGGGCCTTTGCATAATTTATTTTTAGGACAATTCAATATAAAAAAATAAAAACAGGATATTTGTATTAAAAACTCTATGTACATAAGTATAAATTTATACACGAAATAAATTTCCTTTAATTTTTTACAAAAACTTGTGTCTCTTATACAAGTAAAAAATAATTGATGCACCAATTAACATATTTACTTATACTATATAAAAAGTTATTCTTTTTTTTTTTTAAATGCATATAGAAATTATAAAATAATGTTAGTGATTCTTTGTTACTGATATCTTTTAAAAAACTAATGCAATCTTAGTTGAGATCAATAATATTCCAACAAAGATAAAATATGTTAGCTTTAATATCAATTATAGAAGGATTGTTAAACACATTTGACTATAATAAATTAATAAATAATGAATATTATATCCCAAAAAGTAAAAAATAAAAATAATATAATAATTTCACTAAAACATTATTATTATTATTATTATTTAAAAAAAACTCATTTTTTGAATTTGTTATAAGCCTCGAGATGTATTTGATCAACCTTGCTCAAATGGAGTTTGGTTTTTCTGTCAGACCCTGTATACATTCTTATGTATAAAATAATAAATTTAAATATTATATTTATAAAAAACTATACATTTAATAATGCTTTTAAATTACATAAAAAATACAATATTATATTTTAATTTTTTTTTTGTATAAGTTAATTATTTATGTTTCTAAAAGTTACAATGTTGAACAATTTTTAAGTCTAATCTTGTTGCAACAATTTTTAGTGAGATATTTTTAAAGTTCTATTATCATTTTTATTATGGACTAGATTAAAGACAACATAATAAATTTTCATGTAATATCATAATATAGACTATGAGTATTCTACATTTAATT
>JBBPBT010000659.1:3226561-3236923 GCA_037974875.1 Cicer bijugum
AATTTAAAT
Organism: Cicer bijugum; assembly: GCA_037974875.1. Classification (NCBI taxonomy): domain Eukaryota; kingdom Viridiplantae; phylum Streptophyta; class Magnoliopsida; order Fabales; family Fabaceae; genus Cicer; species Cicer bijugum. The sequence continues at coordinate 3,226,571 of JBBPBT010000659.1, forward strand.
CATTTATCTTAAAATATTATTTTAACTACTTCATCTTTACGACTTTTTTTGCATAGTAAAATTTCAAAAAATAATTACAAAAAAGAAACAAAATTTTTTTATAGTTTTTTTAAAATATAATTTTTATACGTGTTAACATATTTAATAATGAATATCTAAATTATTGAATATTAAAATTACTTTTTTAATTACTAATAAATGAGTTTAAAATAATTTCTATTATTTTCTAAATAAATTTCTCTTAAAAATTATTTTTAAAAATTAAAATTAAAATACTTTTTAAAAGCTTTAAATAAATAATCCGGATTGACATAAATTGTACTTAATAAGAAAAAAGGAGTTAGAAAAAAAAGTGTTGTTACCATTGCTCCCATTCAACCAATTTTTTTTAATCAAGCCATAGAACCAATCTTGACCTACGGAGTTGTAAAAACTTCAACCATAAGTGGCTACTTGGGTTGACAAAAATGTGGCTATTTATGTGAGTGAAACTATTAAATTTGAAAGAAAAAAAAGTTAATTTTAAGGTTACCACTTTCCTTCTAACATAAGTGACCCAACTATTATTATTATTATTATTATTATTATTTATTTATTTATTATTTATTTATTATTTTTATTATTTTTATTTTTTGACAAGGCCATCTAAATTTTGTAATCATCACTTTTTTTTAATGTATTTTATGGACTTACCAGTCACCACCATATAACATACCACTTCCTCACCAAATATAAATTTTAAAAATTGATAAAAGAAAAAAATAAGTAATTGGTTATCCTTATCTTGTTAAAAAAAATATACATCTAAGTAAGTTTTATATTGTTTTGAATGAAGAACTTATAAATAAAATCTTGTTTTGAATGAGAGCATGTAGTTCATCTAGAACCTGATTGGTTTTCATTTATAGTTTTCATGTTTATTATTTGTTTTACTTACAAAAACATTACATTATTCTTACTTTTTAATAGAAAATAGTAAACATTTATAAAAGAAAAATACTTATTATTATTGAGAGGAGTTTGACAAAAAATACAAGAGAATTTTATGTGGTAGCATACCACACTTACAAATAATAATAATCTATTCTTCTATATATAATCATATTTTGATTGGTAAATTTAAAAGTTTATATTTTTATGCATTTTTCTATTTTTTTGTATGAATCTTTTGTAAGAAATAGCGTTCCTCTCTCTATAATTAATCTAGGGAAATATGGCTTTAATTTGGTGGCTACTGGCTAGATTCATAATCATGACTATGATGGTGTCTTATTGGCAAGAAGTATGAGAGATAACCTTTTTTTTATTTGAGAACAGTTGAATATATCAAAATTAATTTTATTATTTGAATCATCTTGATTTGATTACACTCTTATTGGCAAATGCTACATGAATAAGTTTTTTAAACTATATATAGTATTTTCTTTATTTTTTTCTCCTTGTTGTTTTTTAATATAACCAAATAAAATTTACAAAATTTTGTAAACACAAAATAAAGTAATATACTTATAATATATAACTCAAAATCAAAAAGACTATTTCTGAAAACCAAACATGCCATAAACAATCATTTTGTATAAAGACAAAAGTTTTCATAAGCATGGAGTTGTTTACATGTACAAATATCATCACAACTACAGCAAGATGCACTGCATCAATCATCAATGCAAAATATCTATGTCTACCACTATAAAAGGATGATAATAACTATTATGAAAAACAAAGCAAATTGTGAATTTGTGAGCATATTCTCACTCAAATCCAAAGACATATAGGTAGCCAAATTATTATCAATAATTCCTATTAATATTTAAAAACCTTTTATGTGCCCGAATAATCAAACATCATTTTCATTTACATTAAAGTATTTAAATGGAAACATTCAAATCTTTTTCAGTTTAGTCAACGATTCTGAATTTAAATTCATACTTACAAATGTAACTACATTAAAACGGTTTTAAAGATTAGTCTCTGAAATTATATATGGGAGATACTTAAATTGCATAATAAATTTTATTTATTTCTAGACACTATGGTAACTTAGACCATAAATAACTTGGAACTTTAAGGTTCAAATTTTCATACTTTATATAAGGGCTTAGGATACATGTTATAAAAATAAGTAGTAAATGCAGAAAAATATTGAATGCCTGTATAAATGAAATCCCCCACATTTTACTTGTTCAACATAGAACTCTTCTAATTTATTTGGACAATCAAAGAAGAAATTCAACAAAATTAATGATGGCATGAATTAATTTCCCAATAAAGAAAAACATGGACTAGAATTAACTAATACTAGGCTCTTAATACAAGGTTGAAATATTCAATCTATGATGAAAATTGTAGCTAGGACTAATAACATTAAAAAAAATTACCCTAAGTTGTTGATTGTGTCAAAGAGGCTTCCTGCATTTTTGGATTCATCAAAAACTACACTTTGAAGTTTTAACAAAATCACAGTACCACAATAAATTCGTCAAACATGCAGTTATTTATTTAGCAGAGAGCTCCAAATACAATCCAAATCCTCCAAACCATTAATCTCAAATGGAAGCCACACATCTTCCATCAACTTGGCTTCTGGAATATGAGACATTGATGATAATCCATGATATTCCTCAAAGAAATCAATACCATAAGAAACTTTGAAAAAAGTGTTGTCTTGATTTTGTAAAGGTGACAAGAAATTGTCTTCAAAATCCAACAAGTAGTCTTCTGATTTTGAAATAACACCATCTTTCAACCAAGGGAAATCAAATACTCCAACTTCTTTCTTGTCTTTGGTGAAGCTTATTCCACAAACATCTCTTTTTTTGGACTTTTTGTTATTATTCTCAAAAGAAAACCAAATCTCAGCTTCAACATCATCATATTCTCTTGCTCTCTTATTCTTCTCATGCTCCATTTTTTTATATGCAACCAAAATGCCTTAATTTTCTGTCAATCAAAGATCACAAACAAAAAATGTTATCACCTTTATAAATTCAATAAAAAAAACACTATAAATTCAAAATCTCATGTACACACTTCTTAATATTAATCAAAGACAAAGAACATAAATAAAACACATCAAATAGTTGCATTGCACTTAGAGAAATTAAAACAAAAATTAATATAAAAATAAATAACAAAACCTCTTTTTTCAATGTATGTGAAAAACAAAATGTTGAAGAAACAATTGATACAATTATTCAGAATGATTAATTAATAAGTAATCTCATGATGATGATTATGAATTCATGATGATGAGAGTAAAGGGTAGTTGAATTAATAATAATACCTATGAGATGAGTCTTAAGGTTAAGGAAAAGAGGCAGCTAGGACTTAGGTACATATATATATATATATAGATATAAATAATATATATGTATGTATGTTTTTGATTTGTGTTTAGAAGAGTTGGTGGTAACGTAATGTAAAGATAACTGAATAGAAATGGTGAGCTTTGTACACACGCTAAGCTTTTTTTAAGGAAAAACCGTATCACAACTCAATTACAACATAACAGCACACGAAATTAATCACACGTACACATTTTTTTTTATTTTTTTTTTCACCTTTCAACACCAGCAATGTGATGTGAGATAGGTGTTAGTTCCTCTTTTTTCGTTTCTATATTTGGTTATTATAATGAAATACCACAAAAGATATATCAAATGATTTTTACATCTTTTATAAAAGCTTTGTGTGGTGGTGGTAATGTGTTTGTGTTGTTTTGACTTGTGAGTACACAAAATATTTGTCCATATGGTTTTAATCCATGGTTTTATGGTAATTTTCAGAAATGTAATAAATGTGTTAATTCTTGATTTTTTTTTATAAGATTGGTTTGATTCTTTGCAGTAGTATTTATCATCTATTTTCTGTTTTATATTTTTGGGGTTGATTCTTTTTTGCTGTTTTTCTTTAGTAAAAGAATTGGTAGAGTTTTTATTTGTAAAGTACCAATAGCTTCACTTATGGCATGTCATCATGTGATTTATGTACTTTTTCTTCTTATAATCTATCACTCAAAAACAAAAAATCACATCACATATAAAAGTGCCATTATTGATGACCACAATTTTTAAAAATAAGTTTTTTTCCTAACACCAAGACTTTTAAAAACACTTGTAAAAATGCCCATATGGATGAACAAAATGTATTAAAATAATTATAATTTAAACAATAGCTTCTCAATAAATTGAAACGAACTTCCACATCCCTACTTTTTCAAAAAAACTCTTGATTTAACATTTCCATCAACATCCACAAACATTTTTTTGTTAAGTGAAAATTCATAAACTTATTTTAATAAGCTCTGGTAGATCAAAAAACTAATCCAAACAGCACCATAATGTCTAGCAAAAGTCTAAAATGATGAATACACCCCTTATAATCTCTAGCAAAAGTCTAAATTTCTATAGTAGCTACATTGAGTATAAAGTTTACATAACTGGGAGGCTCTCATTTCATTAGTATCAATGACTGATAATTTTAACACATTCAAAACCAGCAGCACCGGAAACCGCTACCCGAGAGCCAGCGCACACACAACATCCTAGCAAAACAACACTGCCTCTAAACCGAAGCAAACCAACCTCCGTGTTCTCATTTCACAATAAGTTTGTCTACAAAGGATCTATAACAATTCCGGCTTTTCTCCAAACCCTTTCGTAGTGAGAGCTTTATGCTATCACAAGAAGCACAAAAAACTGAACTTGGTGCAGCCACTTCAATCCTCAACTGCTCGCAACCTTGGATTCGGTTTACACTCCAATTGTAGTTTGGAAACTAATGTGATGTTAACTTCTTCATATGACGATGTCACACTATCCGTTGTCGGTGAAGGACTGTGAAGATGAAAATACAAAGAAGCATACAGAAGTGTGTAGTTCACTTCATCCCCCTCAAAACTATCTCTATACAAACCAACAATGATACTCGACACATTCTGCACCGATGACAACATACATTGAACTCATTTACAGCTCAATAACACCGAGTTTATGACGTGCATGAGGAGGCGGATTGTGCTAACTTCTGAAGGGGAAGTAGTTGGTAAATTACGATGATGGTCTAGTGTTCGGTACACTTGATCCAATATTGGTCGCACATGCGCTGCAATCCTTGTATCTGCAGGGTTTATAGCAGCAGCCACATCTGTCATCCATGCCAATTTTTTTGGTGTCTCTGTATTGATGTCACAGGACAGTTGCTGTAGAAGAGATAAAAGTACTCCTTGGCTTAATGGCAATGGCACCATTGTCAAGATACCGGTTAAATCAACCTGGTTATGAAGAGGTTCAAAATTGAATGTTAGAACTACATTGACTTTGTCTTGACATAATCTTACAAACTACAAAATGCATTACAAACTTCATTCCACATAAAATATATGCATTACAAACTTCATTTGACATTGATTATTAGTTCTTCATAAGTACCATTGCCAACAAAATTGAAATTATGAGTTGTTACTCTAGTCAACTAAACATATAATTGTCACACACTCATACCTGGGAACATAACCAAGAAACTATTGAAACATCACTTCTATGAAGGGCTCCAGTAAATGCTTCCTCAAATTTTCCCTCACTTATTAACCTTGATAGTTCTTTGGTTGGATCCTCAGTCTGTCAAACAGTATGGAATATCAAGAACACCATTTGAAAATAGGAAGATAAGGGGAATGACAAACAGACATACCATCTCATGCAAACCATTGTTGATTTGTGTTACAAAAGGATCAACAGCCACTTTGGAATTGGCTGCCATTTCCATAAGTTTACGTTGGCCATCAGCCAATTGCCCGCTCAAAGTTTGAGTGATCGACGATGCTGAATTAATTGTGTCCTGTAAAATCATGACAGCACATATTGAGTATTCAAACATGATAAATCAGATATTCAAGATTAGGTTAAAGAGAGGAAGGCTAGTAATATATCCGATCAAGGTAGTGAACTGAGATTGAAGCCTATAAAAATAACACAACCTTTTTTCTAGTGAGAAATGAAGTAAAACTTATTTAAATAATTCAACACCAAATGAAAAGAAGTCCTATTACTAATTAACATAACATTTTTGTACATTTCAAAGGAACAAATTATTCAGCCATATGGCACAGAAAACTATTTAATTATATATTTGCATCTAACTAGTGTTAAGAGTTTCACATTGTGTGACCTGAAAATGTGTGTTTATAAGTGGTAGACAACCTTCAACTTACAAGCTAATTTTGTATAGGCTGAGTTAGGCTCAACCCCAATTCTAAGATGGTAACAAAGTCTATCCAAGTCCTACGGGTCACTTGCTATCAAGTCACCATTATTGAGCCACTCAGGTCACGCTCCAGATGTCCAATGTTGGGCGTGAGAGTGTGTGTTAAGAATCTCACATAGTCTGACTTGCACATGTGTTTATAAGTGGTGAACAGTCCTCACGCCTTACAAGCTAATTTTATAAGGGTTGAGTTAAGGCCAATCCAAATTCTAAGATCTAGGATCACATAAAGAATAGTGCTCAATAATAGAAAGGCAAGAAAGGCTCTTGATGGCAGGAAAATTAATGGTAAAGATAGCAGTCATATTATCTACTTTTAGAACAAGCATCCAACACATACCCTCAAAGTCATGGCTAGAGGAGAATGAGTAGAATCATATTGCTGTTGAATAGCAGTTGTGTGTTTCAAAAAACCGTTCTGAAATGTGACATCAATTTGCTCAAACATCCCTTTGCAAGACTTCTCAAAAGCAGGAACTAATGTAGTTTCCACACTAGTCCTAAGTGCTTCCTACAAAGTACAAATAACACCACAAGAAATGATTAAAGAAAGCTGCTTACAAGGGAACCAAATTCCAGACCATCTTGATAGCAAACAAAAAAATAAATCCAAAACATAAAGTTTAATTGAATTACTCTATCATATGATTTGCAAAGAATAGCTAAGACTAGACAATGTATATCGAATTCTTAGCATTATAGATGAACTTATGGCATCAAAATTACAAACTTTTCATGGGGACAAATGGATTTATGGCATGAATCAGTCATATTTTTCTAACAAACAAGAGGTTCTTAGTTGTCCTATTAATTTCATTTTACAACTTCAACGACCATGGATGATCAATCAGCTCAAATGCCACCAATTAGTTATACAATTTCACATGATGTGCATGATAATGAAAAGGCAAAATAAGAATGAAATCCATACATTCAACATGTTAAAAAAAAAAAAAAGATGAGTAAATAATGAGTGTTCTTAAAATACATAGTTGATGTTGATTACTTGCTGTTTACCTGAAGAACCTGCTTGCCAGAAGTTTGAAAATGTGCTTGGATCTGCCTAGCCACCGTAGCTTCAAGTTTTGAACTAACTGACTTTTCTAGTTGATTCAATGCTTTCTCTCCCACCCCCTTCTACAGAATTTATAGCATAACCTCAGTCAGTTAAACAAAAATTGCCACTTCAGCAGTGAGAAAAAAATTGAAGTGCCAATTTACCATATAAGACAGAAAATAAAATAATACCAATTCGTAAACCATAATTGGCACACAAAGATTTCTGACATAAAACATTTAAGTTTGCAATATGGCACCTTGCAGACAAATTAGGGATGACCAAAAGCAAATTAACAAAAACTAATTTTGCCGAAAATATATGTACTTATTTGAAAAACAGCATTTTTAAATATATCGAAATTAATATAAACCTGGAATGACTCTGTCACAGCTGTTGATACTGCTTTCTCTATATTTTGACTAATCGAACGAGTAATGGTTGTTCCAATTGAAGATACTTCCTTCTTAATGATTTTCTCCAATAGAGATGTCATATCCTTGTTTATGTAATTTGAGATCAAATTTGTTATTTGCTGCACATGGTCTCGCTCTAATTTCTCTTGCTTTGCATTTTCTTCTTGTATACGAGCCCACAAAGCATCACTGTTAGCCTTGACTACCTTCTCTATGCTTCGACCCAATGACCCTTCTAATCTTTTGCCTTCCTTAGTAACAGGGACCGAAACCATCACATTCATCTGCTTTTGCATTTCTTTTTGCATGCTTAATAGCTGTAAAACAAGAAATAAAGGAGATCAAGATAAAAATAAAAATAAAAAAAAATAGCTCGCTGTGTGACATGAGTATATACACGTGAGTCAAAACCAAATAAACGATATGATAGGATGTCTTCCTGGACGGCTAGACCTACAAAATAACATTCAACTATGCTCTACTTGTAGCATGTTGAACCATTATTATAGTACACAAAACAGTCATAACAATCGGCACTACCAAATCATTGGTAATTTTATGAATATATGGATTTATGGAGCAGAGTATGTGAATAAGCAAAAAAAAATAGTAAAGTTCAAATATAAATTAATGACCTGGCCCAGCATCTCATGCATATTAGATAATTGAGGCAAAGCAGCCTCCATGGACAAGCCACCTGAATTTCTACCTTGATCATTTGCTGAATCTGCTGAGTTAAAAGGGCTGGGAGAAGCGGAAGATGTACCAGACACTTGAGAAACTTTACCTTTCTGCCTTTTACCTTTCGTGGAAGGTGCTGGAGTCTGCAAAGTTGCAGACACAGCTTCTGATTCCTTGATGTTTGCAGGCGCCTCCTTATTTGTGTCCTGAACTTCTCCATCGATCGATGTACGAATTTTATCAGGTGCATCAATAGTATTATTATCAGCCTGAGGAACTCCCTCAATATTATAGGTGTCTCTGGCCATCTGAATGCCAAGACCAGAAGCCTGAGAGTAGAATAACTTCTCTTTCTTCTCAGCAACATCGGTGTGCGGGCCTCTGTCTCTGTCATACTCAGTGTTTTCTTGATTAGAACCTGTGTCACCCACTACTTTAACCTCTACTACTTCTAACTTTTCTGCATCACTGTGGCCAGCTACACCTTGAACATCCATACCTTGAGAAGTATTCGAATTAGCAGAAGACAAAGTAGCTTTAGAGAATATCTCAGATGGAGTGACCAAATGAGTCGGGTGTTTAAATATTGTAGGGGTATTAGAAATCACAGAAACACCATCTTGTACAACTTTGTCATTTTCTTGCAAATTGTCACCGGATGTAGGCGCATCAGCCATAATATCTTTTTCAGACTCTATTCTCTGCTCTGCAGAAGAATCAAGATTTGTGGGCTCATTGCTGTGATCCGCAGCACTTGTTGAGGAGGTCCCTAAAATATTAGACGAACTTTTGGAACCAGATAACTTCCGTGACAATCTTGGACTCGGAGGAAGTGGAGGTGGAGCAGCGTGGACATGCTCTAAACCATCATGAGAAGGTAAATCATTTGGCTTGGTCTCAGTATCTGACACAGAAGCTTCAGGCAGACCACGAATATCCGAAGCAGCTAAATTTACAAGACTTTCATTACTAGCCGAATGGACTTGTGGCATATTACCAGTTTCCAGATCAGTAGATCCATCCCAAGCATCAAAAGCACGAGACACAACGGGTTCTGTTTTGTCAAGTTCATCATTGTCTAAGGGTGGAGGCAAACATTGTGACAAATTGAGTCCATACTGTTGAATAGCTTGTGTTTGAACACAATATATCTGTACGAGATGGTCCCCGTCTGGTAAACTATCACTAGTTCCAATAAGGCTTAATATGGGCATTGTGACTGCAAACTCGGAAATATAATCCATGCGAGTTGCAGTTGGATTGGGTCCATACTCTATGTGCACAGCATATATAGTGTTTTTCTTGGCATTTGCTAGCAGAACCAAACCAGCACGAGGCAATGCTACAACTTGATTAAAGAATGTATCCTCGGGGTTTGCTTCAGAAGAACTTGTTATATCCAAAGTCTGAACACAAATCCAAGACTCAGAATCACTAGGCAATAACCAACCTTCTTCGTAACCAGATACCCATATCTTCACTTCCTGATTTAGTGGCCCCTGTAGTAAAGGAAATATATACAAAAAGTATTTAGTTGATGAAAGGTGAAAGGGGAACCTAGATACTGTGTTTCCAATAATGGGAAACTAGTAGCATATACCGCTGTGACAAGAACGATGTGATCTGGGCGGTGAGGAGCAGTCAAGAACGTCACAGAATTAACAGGTTTACCATCATGTGGTCTTAAAACAGCAAGTGGTGTTGCCTTACGTTCTTCCCATATCTTCACCTGTTGACACAAACAAATTACTTACACTTGTGAAATAAAAAGAAGGAACGAAATAAAATGAACCGCTTAAAGCAGGGGGGGGGGGGTTCAAGATTATATTAATCTTTTCAGAGATTCCACTAACGAAAAAAATTGGATGTCAAAAAATAAAAAAGCGAAAGAGAAAGGCAAGAGAGTGCCAAATGCAGACCGTGCCATCTGCTGAT
>JBBPBT010000659.1:3246714-3268397 GCA_037974875.1 Cicer bijugum
CTATTATACTTAAATAATTTTAGAATATAAAATGATAAAAATGTCCCTTCATATATTTGTATGATTTTAAACCTTTATACTTTTCTAATATTATTTTTTATTATTTTTACTTTGATTTTCATTTGAATTGGATGTAATGAAATTTTTTATATGATTTTATAATTTTGTTTTATGCTTTCTTAATATGATAATAAAAATAATATTTTTATGCTCAATAAGATTTTAAATTATGTTTTAAAAATAAAAATTCCTATGATTTCAAACTTTAATTAATTCTCACGTAGGAGAAAAAAAACTTATTATATAGAGGAGATGATTACTTATCCAATCACGTTGACTCTCACTGTAACAGTTTCTTTTTACGAATCTCACCTAATTAATTATAACATTGGATTTATACATATATAATAATGTATCTCTCTCCTATTATTTAGTTTCATTTTTTGGTCAACTATTTATATCCAATTATATCTTCTTTATTTTGACCATCAAAGAGTTCCGAACCTTTTTTTAGACAGCAAATGGACCCAAACTCACACCTGAAAATTTTAGCGTGTACCTCCTCTTTTATCTATTTGCCTAAAATATAAAGAAAAAGATTAAAATACTTTCATATATATTAAAAATAATATTTTTTTTTATTTTTTATTATTTCAATATTTTCGAAATATAAGAGTGTAAAAAAATTCTTTTTTTTTTATAATTTTTTTTCTTCAAGTTTTCCGATACACAACTTCAACTCTAGAAAATTTAAAAAAATGTTTTCCGTTATAGAACATAATTTCTGGAAATCATTTTTGAAGTTATCCAAAATTATCGAGAAACTTATTTGAAGTTTTTCAAAAAAATACACTACCGCGTAATATTTTCAAAAGCTACCAAGAAAACTTCATCCACAAGTTTTTCGATAGTTGTTTGATTTTTTTTATAATATATTTTAAATTAATTTTTTTGTTTTAATTTTTTATTATATTAGTATTTATTTAATTCATTTGATTTTAACTATTTTTTTTCCAGTGGGTATGGCTAAAGGTAGAGACGACAAAGTTGTAGGAAGAATACGTGCCTTTAAATCTTATCTTCATCGTATATGGATGTTGTTTTGGAAAGGGTTTGTCCGACAACATTTGTAGAAGTGGACGATTTATAACGATAGATGATGACCTGAGGAGGATCATGTGGTACATGAGAAAGATCAAGCGGTACACAAAGAGGATCAGACGGTACACGAGGAGGATCAAATACATGAGGAGGTACCAAATATATGAGGAGGTACCTGTACAAGAGGAGGGGCATGTAGAGGGTGAGGGTGAGCTGTATCCCAAAGGACCGTATGATTTGTTAGTCCTTACACGATATAGGTATCACGTGCCTGCGAGACTCTGATTTGGTCAAGTAAGTTAAATTAATTATTATTTATGACATATTAAAAATATTTTAAATTAATTATTATTTATGATGTATTAAAAATATTAAAATTAATTATTATTTATGGTATATTAAAAATATTAAAAGTAATTATTATTTAAAGTGTATTAAAAATATTTAAATTAATTATTATTTAATATGCATTAAAAATATTTAAATTAATTATTATTTATGGTGCATTAAAAATATTTAATTTAGTTATTACTTATGTTCTATATTTAATTTTAATATAATACATTTTATTTGTATAGAGAGCGGCAATGCTAAAAATTGTTGCCAGTGAAAAAAATTGCAACAATTTGCTCCATTAATTCTTTCGTGAAACATAAAGACGTGAATGAATTTATCTGGGTTATGACCACTATAGTAGGAGAGTTTGAAACCGATTGACAACAATTTGGTCATTGTTTTTGTGGAAAGATGACACTTAGAGACTTTGTCATTTCACATGTCATTTGGTGAAATGACTGTTACTTTGGACAATGTTGTTATTTGTTAGGGGGATCTTATTAAGGGTGAGTTCTACGCTCCATCAGCTAACCTAGATAGAATAATGACATGTAATCTTGTCATTACTTTATTAGGAGTGCCTCTTGAAGAGATATGGGAGAAAAAAAACAGGAGTGGACACTACATACTAGATTGGCTGGAAGAGGTATTTAGACGACAATGTGTAGCCCAACGATTTGATTGTATTGCTCGGGGCATATTTGTTTAATCTAATAAGGCGTACTATTTTTGCAGATAAAAATCATACATTAGTTGATGCAAAATATATTCCCTTATTTAGAGATTTGGATGGTATCAGTAGATACACTTGGGGTAGTGTTGTACTGGTAGTCCTTTATGATTACTTCTCCGATACTAGCTGTTACGACACCAAACAGTTAGGTCGATACATGTCTCTACTCAAGGTATTAAATAATTATGATTATTATTTATTTATTTTTATGTTTATAATTAATTTATTTATTTTTATTTGCAACAATGTTGAATTGTCAAATATTTTCTAGATATTTGTAAAAGAGGTTATCAAAGTGCTGATGTTCAGTGCATCTCCCAAATGAATAGATTAAGCTACAAAAAAGGCAAGCACAAGATCCCTAAGTATATACATATGATTGACGCACTAACACATGTTGAAGTCATATGGAGACCATGAAAGAACCACATGAATGTCATTCCCTTTGATGATATCATGTTATACATTGGTTACCTCCAATTATGTAGCACATTAGTGGCATATCTACCAGACAGTTTTGACATATCCAACATATTCCACCATCGCCACCTCCAACTCTTTCTAGATTATCTGATTCAATTATGGAATGGATGAGATATGTAACCCCTGTCATCGAGATATTTCACATGATCCATTCAGCTACGTATCCATCTAGTGTCCGGATGAATATTTGGAGTGATTCTACTGGATATCTCATCCACTACTAGTGCAATCAGATGGATTACCTCAGGTCCAAGATTTTGGTGTCCCGACCATTGCAAATGGTTCTACTTCACAACCATCTATTCTACAACAAATCGATGATCTTATACAACAGGGGTTGAATGAACGTGAAGTTAATCCAGATGATGAGTTGTATATTCACTTTTATAAAGCTTTGTATTTAATGTGTCGCCACACTAGTTATTAGTTACTTTTATAAACATTGTGCTTCTGAATTTTAATGTTAGTTTGTTTTCATATCTATCTATGTTTAGCATTATTGTTAAGTCATTTACTTTATATTATTTTTGATGAACTATAACGAAAATAAGATAAATAAAATACAAGATGAAATAGAGCAACAATAAACTAAAATTAACTAATAACAAGTGATTTTGTAACAATTTTAAAGCATTAAGTGGATTTTCTGTAACCCGTGGTAAATGGCCTAATAAATACCCCAGTATCGTAGACGCCTGATGTCGCCAAAGAAGTTGCTTCATGGTTGCTTCCAACATGGTGCAATGTCAGACATTGAAAATTCATCTTTCATCTTTAAATATAAAATAAGATCATTTGATAATTTTAAAAATTAATTTGATTATTTAAAAAAATTAGGCATAATTGTAGTTTTGATCCCCCTATTTAAGCTTAATCGCGAAAGTAGTCTCCCCATTTTTGGTCCCTCAAACATATTTTTGGTCCAAAACTTGATGAAATTTCATTTTTTTTTTTGCATTTATTTAAGTCACACAGTACCCCAAGATCTCATTTGCAACAATTGTACCTGAAATCTATGATCATAAATGATGTAGTAAAACTTTAAAAAATAAAATTTTATCAAGTTTTGAACCAAAATTCTGTTTGGGGGACCAAAATTGGGGATAAACAAAATAGGGAGATTACTTTCGCGATTCAGCTAAAATAGGGAGACCAAAACTGCAATTAAGCTAAAAAATTAATACAGAAGAAAATAAGATAATTTTATCGGAACCTAGTGATTTCTATCAAAAAAACCAATACATATCATACGATCATTTTTTGTCGATCCTGAATGTGATCCCTTCATAAGAAAGAAAATCATTGAAAATATCTGACCAAACGTGACAATAATAATATTATATGTTGTCGCTATCACATAATCCATATCAGGTATGGACAACCATTTATCTATGGGTTGAAGACCTAAGCTTGTTATCTTCTCTAATAATGCAATAACGCGAAAATCACAATTTTCATCCGCTACCACATCAAATATGTCATCAATGTATGGCTGAATAACATTAGGAAATTGTCTCCATAAGAAATGCTTTAAGGATTGAGATTATTGATAGGGTTGTTTCTTTAATTAAGATGGTTGTCTCTTCTTTGATGACTGAGATGGTTGGGAATTCGGATCTTCACAATATGTTAATATGCTCAAAGAAAGAAGAGTCTCGATATACATCATATTCATTCGACTTCTTACCTTTACTATTCTTCACTCGTCCATTGGTTTTAACTTTTTTAGGTGGTGGACACATTGAACTTGTAGTTGGAAAAACTAGTTCACGCACCTTACTCTTCAACATTCGTTTTCCTATAACATCAAGTGATCGAAAGCGTTTTCATAATGCATTCATCTCAATAGACATATCCAACTTTGATCCATTTTATGTATCTTGGATGAATTCATATTTCGTGATTAATTTTCTCCATTGAATATCCACAGAATCTAGAAGAATTGATTTACCCATCAATTTATATTGTGTCAATTCATAAGCACAAGGTAAACCATATGTCCTTCTGAGAGAATACCCACATACCGATTTGTCAGTACCCACCCACTCAACTTTCTTGTATTCTTCAGAAATATGATGGTGAGCTTCTCTTGATACAAGTGTATTCAATCTCTGATAAAATAGATTTATGAGTTCATGCTTTTCATCATAGAAACTTTTCTAAAACAAACCCCTGATTTTTTATGTTGCAACCTTATCATGTTGTTCATAGCCTCCCAATATTTACACATGTCACTCATGTTGTGTTCCAACATTAACTTCAATTTTCAATGAGTTGACCCAACCCTATCATTACATGTAAATTGTCACCATTGAGCAATCCAACAATATATAATAAAATTACAAAATCGAAGTTTTAGAGTCACATGACATACATGTTAGTCATTGTGTTCCCCAAATGCATCACTCGATTTGTCCATGCTTCAACAAATCTTTCCTTATGAGGAGTCAACCAAATTTCTTTCACATAGTCAACAAACACTTTATTATCAACACATGATTTCTCAAATATATGCAAGCACATGATATACTGTTTTTCATCACTACAATACATAATGTATTTCCACATATTCAATACTAACTCTTGTTTATCATTTAAGACATATTGCTTGCATTTTGATTCAACATTTTTGTCGATATGAAATCGACAAAACAAATTAACAGTATGTGAAAATACAATATCAATTGCTTTCATTAACACAAGATATATGTCTGTCACAACTACATGAGAAAACTTGTTTTGTGTAACAAACACTTCTCTTAATCTCTCTAATATCCAACAAAAGTTTTGGATTTGATAAAATGGTAAAAAAAAAAAAAAAGGTATTTTTAACATTTTCATAAATTTGTGAAGATATAAATATAAAAGTGGGGGCATATGGTAAATTTTTCTCACACCTTTTGTAAGTTGGGCTTTCTGGACCTATATGTTTGGTACTTTTGAAGTTTATGTTGGGCTAGAAGTTTGCTACCTGCATCTCCAGTTTCTACCCACATCTCCACATTTAATAGAAATATTGATTATTTAGTATTGAATGAGTCAATGTAAGTGAGCTCTTAATAGTCCAGCCTTTAAATAGTGGTTCAGTAGTTTTGGTTGAAGAGTTAGTTATTATAGATGTCAATATCACAAGTCAATCAATTATTGGGCTTAGTTTATAGATTTCATAGTTATTAAGATTTAAAAAGAGGTCCCTTAAATTAAAAAATCCTTACAATTTTGTAGATTAAGAGTGGATTTAGACTTTGAAGTTTAATTGACGACTCTTAAGTACAAGTCTTTTGGTTGCAGGGCCTCTTACTTGGACTCTCATTTGGGTTGTGTCTCTCAATTGAGTTTCTTGGTCAGGTCCGAAACAATAATAGTAACTCCAATATATTTTTATTTACGTAATTCGAATTAGTTTCATTGTTGAACATGTCAATTGAGTTTTATACTATTAGTCAAGTTAATAATAATAATTTTCTCATTTTCAAAATAATTTCATATCGTATTTGATTATTTTACAAAAAAAAAATTGATAAATGAAAAAGAAAATAGTGATTTCATCAAATTATTTTTACTAATTATTAACATATTCTAATAATCATAAATATAAAATGAAAAAAAATAAAAAAGTCGTATACATAGTATTAAATAGTAGGTATAATTGAAAGAAAAAAAATAGACAATTATTATAAGACAGAAGAAGAAATAAAGAATTTTTTAACCGTGATTGAACTATTGAAGCACATTTATTAGATGAACTTGAATGTAGTTGTGGACTATATTCAGCCAGGTATATAGCTTTATTAATTAATTACCTTTGAAAAATAAAATGATTTAATGGATTAGTGGTCCCAAAGTAACTTCATCATCATTTACATCTAACTAAGCAGAATCATCCATAGCCAACAAATGTAAAATGAAATTAAAAGCTTTTCATATACCTGTCTTGGAGGGGCCATAGTTAATGAATTTAGTTCAGCATGCCATTGACAGCTACACAAATTTGCTGTGTTTGCTTTCTCTGGGTCCATATAAAACTTGACCACTCCTATTTCAAATTAAATGTTAACATATTTGTCATATTGGAATACTATTAGCTAATTAAAATTGTGTTATATGCAAAGTAAAATTTGAAATTTAAGACTTGAGATTAACTAGCTCTATAGTTATTATCTCATAAATACTACTATTATATATATATTATCTATAGAGCTTTTGTATTAAGTAATTAATTGTTAATTTGTCATGTGATGGAGTATGGGTTTCATGATCACATTTGTCCATATATAATGATAGGAACCAACCCTAGCAACAAACTCATCTATAGCACACTGCAACTCTGGCCTTGTCTTATTGATTGGTTTTAGCCTACTCTTATTGTAACATTGTATTAGTTTTGTAGATAAAATAACATTAATTGTGCTAATCAATAGATTTAAAATTTTTAATTATTAAAGAGTAAATATTCAAATTGATTCTTAATATAATTCCTTACATTATTAATATTTAAAATATCATTAAAATTATAAAATGTTAATGAAATTCGGTCCTCTTATCAAATATATCATTAACATTATTAATTGAATTAAAAATTCATCCTCGGTATTAGCAACATATATATCATTCTAGTCTTTTTAAATATCAACATATGGAGAAACATGATTAAAATTTTGCAATTTGACAGATTATGCTAAATATGACTAATGTAAAAATTAGATTCTTATGATCCTAAAATTTCAAAAACCAATTTGAATATGTATAGTATGGTCAAAGCTTGGACAGCTGTAGAATTAAGGGGATTTGTAGGATATTCATAGTCCATTTCACACATAGATAGATGAAAAACGTGTAAGAGAAAATTTTTGAATAGAGAAATTTTTTGGTGGTGGAGTGAGTTAAAAAATTTATATGATTTTTAAAAAATGAAGGTTAATTATATAAATCAGAATATCTATAAATTTAATATATTAAAATTTTGAGTTAAAATATAATATCTAAGTCACTTAAGTGGTTACTCTTTTATCTAATGTAAATAATTTTTAGATTGATAGAAAAGCAAAATTACATTCACTAACGATTTTGAAGGCTTTTATAAATTCTTCAAATCTTTGATATAGTACACTCAATATTAAATCTCAAAAAAAATTGAAATTTTTTTTCTATTTTTTTCTCTATTCTCATCCTCCAAAGCCCTCTTCTCCCCACCCCTAAATACTCCCAAAAAGAGCATAAGAAAATCCAAAAAGGACCACCTGTAAAACTTAGGCAACTTTGGCTTTATTTAATATGAAACTAATTATTTTTACAAAAAAAGACTCTTGGCTGCCGTCTTTACAAATTGAACCCTTTTTCCATTTCTCTTGTCTCTCCCCTCACTTCTATCTTCTTCAATAGCATCTTAAATATCCCCTAAAGAGGTATACTACCTTCAAAAGCAAGGAGACTCATTAGAACCTCTTTCAAGTTACTATCATATATAGATGAAAAGTCAATTTATTTATAAAGAAAATGAAGCAGCATGTATGCATCTCTTAATTTTCTGTCAATTAAGACTAAACTATTTACATGACTCATTAATCATCTCATCATACAAACACATATATAACTTTTTGTTATTGTGTTATATTACTATATATAATAATTTTGTCAATTTTTTGGTTAGTTTTGCCAAGTGTATATATATGTCATATGTGTTTTTATCTTATCTAGAATTTTTTTGGATTTTAGGTTTCACTTCAATATTGTTTTTGATGTTGCAGATTCTGGTTAAGCTCAAGCTTCTTGTAGAGGATTGCAAAATTTCAATGAATATATATGATTTGTTTGCCTGGCTCCCTGAATGCCATATCAGAAGATTGTCAAAAGAATTGACAACCTTTTTACTTGGCATTAAGGGAGCCATGCAGGTGCTCAATCTCACAAGTGATAAATTTTCCATCTTCAATATCAACAAGAGTAGACATGTTCTCCATCATATACATACATGCGTTTTATGATATTTTTTTAATTTCCATTTCTCTCTCTATATATAATATATATCTCACATAATTCAAATGGTGAAAGACAATATTTATAAGATTACCTCTTACTAATCTTATAAATATTATCTTTCACCATTTGAAGACATGTCTCTTTTTCTTCTTTTTTTTTTCTTCTTGATCTTTTGCACTATCTTTCCCTGCTACACTTTCATTCTGTTATGTACTTAGGGTGTGTTTAGGTAAATTAATTAATTAACAGAAAAAGTTATTTTTTTTTGTCAAAGAAAAAATAAAAGTAAATTATTTTCATATATATATATATATATATATATCTTTCAAATATCACACAAGTGTTTATATAGATAAACTTCAATAAATTGTTGATAATTAAGTGAATTCGAAATGACTGTAATTTGATGTTGGTATGTTAAAGAGCAAATATAATCTGCAGGTCCATGTTTAATTGGAATTGGCTGGGAAGACAATGCATTAATGGAGTTAATGGGGGGCTGGCTAGTGAAGGGAAGGGAAATTGAGTAGTGATGAAAGAGTGGTTCAAGTCCTGCAAATATTAATGACAAAAAGTGAGTGGATTATGTTGTTGTGAAATGCTACTAGACACTAGTACTAGCATATAATTGTTACAATTAGTAGATAGTTATGAATAATGATTAGTTAGTTGAATGATGGTTATATTACTTACTTTAAGATTATTATATAAATGTATTTTATATTTATTGTAATTAACTTATTCATTCTATTTATTATATATTTTTTTTTATTAATTCATTTTTCTATCTGTTAGACTCTACTCTCTAGCTACTTTGTGGTATGTGTGGAGTCACAATTTTATTATTGTCAAATGCGAAATATTTTAAATTTTTAGTATTGAGGAATACATCCATACTTAATTAGAGTGATTTAGTAAAATTGTCTTATTTAAACACAGATTTCGACACAATTATGGGACAGTGCATGTGTCTAATATTTGTATTGTTCACTTTTTTTTACATGACACAATTTCTTTTAACACAATTCGAGTTTATCTCATTAACTACTTTAAAGACTTTAATTATTAAAAAAATAAAAGTTATAAGTCACTTGTTTAACATAATTATAAAATTATTGTACTAAAAAAACATAGTTATAAAATTATCGAAAGATGTAAAAATCTTATTAGCCACTAAAAGTATTTTATTAAACACTACAATGCAAATCATTCAAAAATTTGCTTAAAGAAGTAAAGTATGATAGGATCAATGATTAATTTATTAAAAGGTGAATTAAAATATAATATTATAGTTTATATTATATCACGTGAACCTCAAATGTGTCCTTAAAGTCGAGTCCTTATAAAATAATTTTTTCCAATCTCTAGAGTCGGTCCAACACTCCGAGATCTAAAGCAAATTTTAAAATAAAATATTGATAAAAACAAAATTTATTTAATACTAACAAATAACAAAAATATTTTACTATAATTTTATTTAAATTATACATTTCTTGTATAATAAGATGTAAAGTATTTTAGTTAAATATGTCAATGATTATATTTTTTTATAATTGTGAGGTATTTTAATTATTGGACTAAAATATTTTTAAAACCTAAACATACATAAAAATAAATTTGTTTCTTAAAACCTATTTTACTAATTTTGCCCTAGGGTTGGAACCGTGGGTGTCCAAATATTGTTACACAGAAATATTATATCTTATCTGCACCAAACTAAACAATCTTTGAGAAATCAATATGTCCATGTAAAAATTGACATTTAGATAACATCCTCAATACATATGTTGTTTTACCTTATTATAGAGTTTCACTTTCTATTGAACTTTTTTAAACTTTGCTACTTTATCATTTCTTTTACTAAAAACATTTAGGGTTAAATAAACTTATATTTAATCCATATAAAATATCTTTTAAGTATAGTTCATTAAATAGAATTTATTTTTATTTTATAAAGATGTTATTTAGGATTAAAAGTTTATTATTAATATTTTACAAAATTTTCAAAATAAAGACTAAATATAAATATCTTTTTTAAAGAATAAAAATAAAATATTAAAATTGATTTAATCCAACAATTATATTAGTTCAATTTTTTGGGTAGATTATTGATTCAATTAAAAAATAAAAATTGAAAACCAACGGAAATCGCTAGAAGGAGGGCTTGAACCTCCGACCTTGTGGTTAAGGGCCACACGCTCTAACCATCTAAGCTATTCCAGCTTATGATAATAAATTGGTACATTCATTATTTAATCAATGTACTTTTATTATGAACTAGTTTTGTGAAATTGTGATTAGTCTCTTCTATGTTTTTTTTACGAATAAAAATAGATCCTTTAGATCAAATTTTAACTTTTAATATAAAATAAATAAATATAACAATGAGACATAAAATCAATCAACTTTGTATTAAAACGATAAATAAAATGATGTTGCACTCAGACGATATAAATATAAAAAAAATTCAAAAGAAATAATTATATGTTAAAACACTTTATTTGAATGAAAAATAGAGAAAAATGATATCTATGAGTTATTCCAAACAAGAGAATAGCTCAAAGTCTATAAAAAAATTATTAAAAGAAAAAGAGAAATAAAAAATGAGTAGACAATTAAATTTTTACTTATGGTGTGTTTGGTTTATCTATAGCGAACAAATATGATGGATTTTAACGGAGGAGAGAGAAGAATGAGAAAAAAAAATAGAGATATATTAGATTAAAATGAGAACACAAAATAAATTTGTATTTAGTTTAATTAAAAAAAAAGATATTAAATGATTTTTAAATTATATTAACTTTATTTCTTTCAAATCCTCCAAAATAAAAGAAGAACAAAAATAACTTTAAAATCTTAAAATTTCAACCAACACACTTTTTAAAAATATTTCCTCCCTTCTCCTCCCTACCCTCCAACCAACCCAATAAACTTAGTAGTTTAATGTGCTCTAAAATATATAATATTTTCTAATTTTAATTTAATTAAATATATTTTTAATCTCTATAAAATTTCAATTTTATAAAATAAAAATATAATTTTGATTTTCTGCAAAATTATTATGCATGTAATTTTAATCTCTACTATTAAGACAATATATATTTTTTAATAAATTGGTTCATAAATATTTATGACATTATAAAAAGTTAATCAACAAAAAAATAATTGCAAAAATTTATTTTTAGTTTCAGCTCGATATTTTTATTGCTTTTATTTTGATATTTTAATTTAAAAATTTATATTTAATTCATCTAAAGTTACAAATTTTTAATTCTTTTATAAATTATCTTTTTAAAATGTTCTAAACATAATTAAAAAAATAATTTAAAATTTTTAAAGTCAGATGACATTGAAACATGTTTCATTTCAATATAAATTAAAAGCAATATTAAGATAATTTTATAGAAACTAAAAAATATATTTTTATTTTATAGAGATTAATATTAAAAATTCGAAAATTTAAATTTAAGAACATATTTAAATTATTTTAATATAATATATTATTTTTACTGTTTATATTTAATATTATGTTCCAGACATTTCCGATATTATGTCCCACATTGACGACTTGTTTGTTTGTTACATGCACGACTTGACTTACGATTTACGACTTCCTTTAGCTTTGCTCAATAATTTGATACTTATAAAATGTTCAACATATAAATGAAGTTCATAAGAATTTAATCTCTGAAAACATGAAGGTATATAGATGCAATTGTATCACTTATTTCCCTTTTTATTTTAATATGAATAATATAAATAAGAATCACTTTTGTTTGGTTTGCAGCAAAAGATTGTGATGAAGGTTTACATGAACTGCCAAAAGTGTCGCACCAAAGCGTTCAAGGTTGTAGCTTCAACATACGGTTCGTGCCACAACGATATTTTCTTTCTTAATTTTTTTTTTTTTTTTTTGTTGGTAGATTGTTTCTCAATTTCTTTCAAATAACTTCTAAAAAAAATAGCAATCAAAACTGACGAATGAGAAAATAAAAATAATTACTAAATTATGTGAGCAATTATCAGGGATGGATTTCATTTTTTTTTTCCTTTTTCAAATTTTCTCGTTAATCTAATATTTTTTAATCAATGTTGATTTGTTTTACTAGAGTTTTGCAATTGATTAAATGTAGGTGTGGATTTTGTTGGGTTAGAGGGAGAAGAGAAAGACAAGTTGGTGGTTATTGGAGAAGGTGTAGATGGTGTCAAGTTAGCCAAATGTTTGAGGAAAAAAGTTGGACAAACTAATATTTTAAGCTTAATCGAAGTTAAAGACGGTTGAAAATTTGAAAGAAAACATTGCTTTTGTATATTTGATTTTTGTTGTTCTTAATGTGTAGTTATCCAATCATGATGAAAATGAAAATAAATAAGAAAAGAAATAGAAGAGATGTTCCAACTTTCGTAAGAAAAAAAAATACAGAGAGATTTCACTACTTCCATTCATTTATATTCTTTTTTTTTTTAAATCTAAAGAACGAAATATTATATGTCATTTTATACTTATTAAATGACTTACTTGTGAAAGTTTATTATTAACTATATTTAATCTAATAATTATTTGAATGGTGTTTCATGCATTTGGTACTTCACCCATATCTAAAATTTAAGAAAAGAGAAGGTACAATTTAAGATGAAACATCATTCAAATTCTCTCTAACATTTTTCTCTCTCCTTATGTTTTCATTGAACTCATCTATTTACTTAGCATCCGATCATCTGAAAGATTTTTCTTTCTTTCTTAGAAAGCCTCATTTTGCATTTACTCGTTTATTTTTTTATTTTATTTTTGTAATAAATTTAAAAAAGGTTTAAATATGTCTTTAGTCTTTGCAATTATAACATTTTTTTTATTTTAGTCATTACAATTATAATATTTTTATTTATTTTAATCCTTGTAATTTTTTTTGTTTGATTTATATCTCTGCAAATGTAGTTTTATTTTAAAATAGTCATTACGTCAAATTTATGTTACAAAAACAATAACACCGTTAATATATTTTTGGTCCCATGAAGTGTTTGTGGTAACTGAAGTCCTCGTCCTCTTCATTCAACACACCAACAACAACAATAATTCGAAGTACCTTACAATTGAGTTTTGTGTCTCACCTCAAGAGTTCCATAACTCTCTCTTTTTTATTAGCATGAAGATTTCACCTAAAATTTCACTTCTTTTGAGAATTATTGTCACTTCTAGCAGTTTATTTATTGTTGTTGACAATATTCAAAAATGGAATACATAGCTCTAGAAACCTTATTCAAAATCATAGAGCTACCTTGAGAGAATGTC
Organism: Cicer bijugum; assembly: GCA_037974875.1. NCBI lineage: Eukaryota > Viridiplantae > Streptophyta > Magnoliopsida > Fabales > Fabaceae > Cicer > Cicer bijugum. The sequence goes on from JBBPBT010000659.1 coordinate 3,260,637, forward strand.
GGTAATTAAGAAAACTCACAAATCTTTTAAATATAAATAAAATCTATGTAGGTCATAATGGAATTTTTCTTTTCCAGATTCAAATCAACAATATCATTTGTTGAAAAAATTAGTTTTTCTTTTAAAACAAAAATATTATCTTTTATAGGGTTTAAATTTTATCTTCTAAATAAAATAAAAACCTCATTTTTCTTCACCTTTTTTTTCGCTTCCCTTTTCAATTTTTTTCACATTCAATAAAAATAAAAAAAGAGAAAAATAAATTGGTCATAATTAAGAGAAAATTAATTATATTTTCAATAGCATTAATGTGTTCTATTTGCATTACTTGTCATTTTACACCAAAACAAATGAGACTTCAAATCATTCATCATATTAGCATCATCTAAAAATAAAAAATAAAGTAAATTTGATGTGTGTCATGTCACATTCTTACATTTGTCACAAAATCACTCTTAAAAAGAGTTCAGACCAAATGCATATTTAAGTCACGATATTCATTTTCAAAGAAAAAAATAATCTCGCATGGAGATCAAGCATTCATATTTACATATAGTCTATTGTGTCAACATACTATTATGACATTCTTATGCATGTACAAAAATTTCAAAATATTATTGAGTGTAAAAATTTAATTCTTCGATTTTTTTTTGTGAAATACAAAATTTATGGACAAATTATCCATAAAAATTCATTGTTATTTTCATCAATGCATCACATTTCAAGTTAAAAAATAAAAAATAAAGAAATCATCTTCATATGTGCAAAAGTGCATAATTTTTAATTTTATATTGAACAAATTGATCATTGCACGTAATACATTCAAAATTAGTCTTAGATATAGGTTTAAGTGACATTAGCATAAAGTTCCTATTGCAAATGTCATTACACCACTATATAATTATAACAATCCTAATAGTACATGAAAAGTTCATTGTAAATAGCCAAAAAATAAATAAATAAATAAATAATAGCATGCATTGCTTATTAACAATTGATGAAAAATCAATCATCCATCCTTTTGGTGGCTAAATCTACATTTCACGTTGCATTTGCACATGCTTAAAAAAAATAATGTAGTTTGTATCTATTCACTTCTCTTTTTATTCATTTAGCATGTTAACATATTATTTTTATTTGCATTTGAATTTGAAATAATGTTAATCATTTATAAAAAAAGTTAAATATTTAAACATTTAGTCACATATGAAATATTGTTACATATTTGCATCATAATTTTACATCATTATTTTCATTTATCGAGTCATTTTTTTTCTCTCTAATGAGGGGCAAAAATTAAAAGATTAAGATTAATGTTGCATTCATGTAAAGTTTTTTTTTTCTTTTTCACGAGTGGTGTGTGTTCTTGAAATGATACTGATTTGCAACAACAAAGAAATGTTGAATTGAAAAATAAGATTTACCAAATCACAAATGAACTCAAAATTAATTGAGACTCTTGAGAATACTCCTCATAGTCTTTTATTGACAAAAAACATCTAAATATAATGGTCAAATTTGTTAACTTATGTGATTGACATAATAAAATAAAAAATCAAGTCAAAAACTAATGTTATCTTTCTTTGAATCATTCATTTAATGAACATGCATCTCACGTGTTTCTACTATTTCATGACCCCATTAATGTCCTTGTTTGTACACATTCCTTCATTGTTATTTCCTTTTCCATCTTGTCTCAATCTCTTCAAAAAAATTGGTCTCACAAATTGAATTTGAAAGGAACACCTAATTGATTTCCAATAATCAAATCTCACAAAGTAATACTTTGAAAATTCCAAGTTGGTGCAAGTCCTTTTAAAAAAAATTGAATAAAGGAAAAGTCCATTAGGATTGAAAATTTGTAGTGACACCCTAAACAAAAGTTAGGAGAAAAAAAGCAATTGAATAGATATGTCAAGCTTTGTCATGAAATTATTATTTACTTTGTTGAAAATAAACAATCATGATTTGAAATGAATCTTACGATTTGTCTTTCAACATCCAAAAGCAGAAATTAAAAACATATCATTTGCTTCTCCCTTTTGAGCTAAAAAAGTAGGACTTTTTTTACTTTTCAAATATCCAAGATAAATATCACTTTTATACTATGAGTTTATTTGATACTTCGATACATTTTCATTACTTATGATATAAAAAAAAAAACTAAAATAGTCTATCTATCAAAGTTCATATATAAAGGAGATTGAAAAAATCAAATAAATAAAAGAAAGCATGAAAGTAAGTGCAATACAAATTTTAGATTGATACCCCATGAGGTAAGTATTTGATATAAAAAAATCATTGTCTTAATTGACCTTGGAATAATTATTTGAGCCTGATACATAGGCATGGCAACGAGGCGGGGCGGGGGCGGATTTTGTCTCCTCCACACCCGCACCCGACTAATCGAGGAAAACTCGCACTCACCCCTGTTACATAGCGGGTGTAGAATTTAGGCATCCATCCCCGCCCGCAACAGGTCTCGGGTTTCCCCCTCCGCACCCGCGCCTACTTATATATATAATTATAAATTTAAAAATCATATTTATTATAATAAAATAATAATTTTTAAACAATAATAAAATTAAAAAATATTTTATATAGAGATAAAATTATAATTTTTAATATTTCAAAAAATATTAAATATATTAAATATGTATATATATATATATATAAAATTTAAAAATTATAATAATAATACTTGTGGGGCGGGTTCGGGTGCGGGGTGGATATCATCACCCCCAAACCCATCCTCGCCCCCGAATTTTAATGTCGGAGAAAATCTGCACCCGCACCCGCACCTAATTAAAGCGGGTTTTCCCTGCCCAAATCAAGCGGGTTGAGTGGGTACCCGCGGGTGCGGATTTTATTGTCATCCCTACTGATACATCATTTTTTTTCCTTCATATCCCTCTTAGTCATTCAACACATTACATATCTAAAAGGTCCATTTTGATAAATGATGGATCCACATTACATATTTTAGGTTTTCAAGGAAGTGATCAAGTTAAGAAATTCATTTCTTACACAAAAAAAATACTTTTCTCCCCAAATAAGGTCATTGCATCCTCTTGCTCTAAAAAATGAACAATGATATCAAACAAAAAGCTAAAGATTAGGTGTGTATTTTGAGTTTTTGCATGAGTAAATACAATCATAAAGTATAGATCCATGCACCTTGTCCTAATCATGTATGCGTCATTCTAGCATCATATCATGCATTTCACCTTATGCATCTCGGCATAACTTAACACAATTAATGCACCTTGAGCATGCTCATGTTTAAAGGTCTCACAATCTTCTAATTATATGACATGTCGCATGCTCGCACCAAGCTCAACGCTTGAATGACACACAAATTATTGCCCAAATACCACTCAATCCCTAAAAATTTGCACAAATCGACCAATAGACAATCTACTTAGTGATTAAAATAAGATTTGATCATATGGGAGTAGCCTTCAAGATGTACATCTTGCTTGGTTATGACTAATACTTTGTTTCAGTTGTGGTAACTTATTGAATGTACGTTTTGTTTGTTTATCACAAGTAAAATTTATGGAAAAATTTAGTTGTGGCAACAAAAACTAGTCCTATATTTCTGGAACATGAGTTATGACATCTTAAAGATCCTAAAAAAATTTCAAAAGGTCCAATTTTTATTGACAACTGAATCACTAAGTCCAATATTTCATTGGCACCTTAGAGTCCAATGTTCATTGGCACTCTAAAGCCCAATATAGGCACCTCAAAGTCCAATCTCCATTGGCACTCCAAAGCCAAACATAGGCACCATAAAGTCCAATCTCCATTGGCAATCTAAAGCCCAATATTATTGGCAAAACAAAAAGGTCCAATTTTCATTGGCGACTCAAACACAAAGTTCAATCTTCATTGGCACCTATAAGTCCAAGGTTCATTGCAGACACTCCAAAGCCCAACATACGTACATTAAAGTCCAATCTCCATTAGCACTCTAAAGCCCAACATAGGCACCTTAAAGTTCAATCTCCATTGGCACTCCAAAGCCCAATATTATTGTCAAACAAAAAGGTCTAATTTTCATTGACATCTTAAACACTAAGCTCAATCTTCATTTACACCTCAAAGTACAATGTTCATTGACACTTCAAATCTCAACATGGACATCTCAAAGTCCAATCTCCATTAGCGCTCCAAATCCCAACATCCATTGACAAACAAAAAGTCCAATCTTTATTGGCATCTTAAATAGTAATCTCAATCTTCATTGAACATCAAAGACCAAAGTTAATTGGCACCCCAAAGCCCATTATTCATAGGCAAATAAAAATTCAAATTTTCATTGACAACTAAAATACAAAGTCTAATCTTCATTGGCAAACACATAAAAAATGTCTAATTTTCATCAACATCTAAAACCCAAAGTCCAATATTCTTTGGTGTCCCCTTAAACTCAATCTCCTTTGGATCTTTAAGTCCAATATCCACTGAAACCCACAACCATCGTTAGTTGGTAGCTTATAATGCTTTGATACACAAAATCCAAATATCCATTGGCATCCACAACATGTTCCCTGTACAATCTAGAGACGATCATTTATATTTTTATCAATCTACGTATCAGTAACCAAACCGAAGATGATCATTTACCTTTTCATCGATCTACACATCGACAACCAATCCAAAGACTATCATTTATATTTTTGTCGATCTACACATCGATTACCAAATCGAAAACAATCATTTACCTTCTCGTTGATCTACGCATTAGTAACCAATCTGAAGACGATCACTTACATTTATGTTGATCTACGCATTTGTAACCAATTTGAAGACGATCATTTAATTTCTTGTTGATCTACACATCGATAACCAATTCAAAGACAATCATTTATATTTTTGTCGATCTACGTATTGGTAACAAATTTGAAAACGATCATCTACATTCTTGTTGATCTACTCAATAATAACCAATTTGGAGACAATCATTTACAATTTTGTTGATCTACACATCAGTACCCAACCCAAAGACGATCATTTCAAATCTTGTTGATATACACATTAGTAACCAACTCGAAGACAATCATTTTCATTCCTATTGATCTATGCACCAATAATAAATCTAAAGACGTTAAATTCAATTCATAATTCGGTGACCAATTTGAAAATAATAATTTTCATTTTTATTGATCTGCGCACCAACAATAAATATGAAGACAATTATTTCCATTCATAATTTTGTGAATAATCCGCTTTCGTATTAACAATTTATTAGTTTTCACATGATACTTGCCTTTGCATTATTCTCATAGATGGACAAAATTTGATTCATTATATTTAGTTATCTTTTACAATGATAATATGAAAATATCGTTATTCATACTTTCTAGTAAAATATAATTAAATAGGGACATCTGTAATACCCTAATTTTGTCCAACTATTTAAAAAAAATCAAAAAATAATTAGTCATAATAATGTGTTTAATTTTATATATCTACGATTATATTTTATTGTACTAAAAAATTTTAAAAAAAATCAAAATTAATCTCATAAATCTATTTCAATAATTGAGCTCATATTTTCATTGATGTTTTAACAAAGTGTCCAATATACATCATAAAAATATAAAAATAAATAAATAAAAATTAATGATAACTAATAAACAAATAAATAATATTTTTGGTAGAAATAGTACAAGCCCCCTCATCCACACTTTAAGCTTCCATTTTTCTCTCCTTTTGAATCTTCACCAACTTTGCACTCCATCAAAAGTAGAAGTCTCATATTCACCAACTTTGCACCCCCACAAAAAAAAGTAGAAGTCTCATCTTCACTTGTCACTCCATAATTTATGCAAAACAAAAAAAAAAAAAATCAGAACTCAGTTTATCTCATGGATGCAACGATTCATTCTTGTAGCCTATAAATTGAGAACCAAAAATTCAAATTGGAGAGTTTTATTTCCTAAAAAATTAGAATAGCGAAAATAAAGTTCTTCTTTACTTCTAAGATCAACAAAGAAAACCACCATTTCTTAAAATGTAGAGAGTTAGAGAGAGCATGAGCCAGACATCACCACCTTCATCATCCATTGCAAATCTCTTTGGAAACCATCATCAAATTGGCTTTCGCAAATCACCACCACAAGCACTACCGTCAGAGCATCCACACAATCATCTCCGTCAATTTTGACCTCCGACGAACCACCACCGCGGGCAACTCGCCTTTTGTGGCTGTTTTTTGTTAGTTTGTTCCCTCTCACTCTTTCTCTTTTAAGAATGAAACTTATTTCCCTATGTGTGTGTTTGTTTACTTTAAAAAAAATCACAATAAACAAATATTAAATTAATTAGATGTGACATCTTTTTAATTTTTGAGTTGTTAAGACATAAGTTGTACCACTTGGTGATTTTAAAACTAAAAATAATAAAAGATATTCTTAAATAGATTAACTGGATGAGACATCTTTTTACTCCTTCAATTTTTGAGATACGAGTTGTACAACTTGATAGTCTTAAAATTCTTTTTTTTGTCAAAATAATTATTAAAATCAAGCAGACTCTTTTTTTTTTTTCCGTCAAAACAACTATTTTTTTTATCGACAACAAAGCACAATTTCTTTAAAAACAATTAACGCATCTGTATTTTCTACTCAAGAATTACATAACTTTAATTTCTCCATTGCACCGAGAGATACATAAGAGCGAGATCACACTTTTGTTAAACACATTAATAAAAAATCTCTTCTTTTTTTTCCTTCTCTATTTTTAAGCACACATTTATTGTAAAAAACAATTGATATTCATATTTAATAATGAAGAGAAATAAATATATGAGTTAATATTAATTTTGCATAATTAATTATAGGTAACTATTTTTTAACGGATGTCGTAGAGTGTTAATACTTTCTCTATGCAAAATCGACTCCCGAACTCAAAATTTGGTTTCAAATACTAGTTTTTATTTTTATTTTTAAGGGGTTGCCAATATTTTCTCTTTTTTAAAATGAAATTTTATAACAATTTTAATACAATTCATTTAAAATTTTGCTTAAAGAGGCAAAATATGATATGATCAATGATTAATTTTTTGTACCAACTTATCACGTGATCATCAATTGTACCCTTAAAATAAAATCCTTACCATATATATTTTTTCAATCTTTAGGTTCGGGCCAATGGCGTATGTTTAACGGCGCAAAAACTTAAAATCAAGTGTAAAAAATGAAAAAAATCGCTAGAAGGAGGGCTTGAACCTCCGACCTTGTGGTTAACAGCCACACGCTCTAACCATCTGATCTATTCCAGCTTATGATGTTAATTTTCTAAATTATATTCTTTAATCACTAGTATTATGAGACTTTGTATATGCCCCTACGTGTGATTAGTCTTTCCTATGATTTTAAGAAAATAAACATACATCCATTAGTTCGAAGTCCTTTCATTAATTTAAATTAAACAAATATAACAACGAGACATAAAATCAATAAATGTTGTATTAAAACGATGAATAAAATAATATCGCACTCAAACGACACAAATATCAAAAAATGCGAAAGCAATAATTATATGTTAAAATAACTTATTGGTTAAATTACATTTGTGGTTTTTTAACTTAATTTTAGGTAGCGTTTTAGTCATTTATCTTTTTTTTTTCTCGATTTGGTCATTTATTTTAATTTTAAGTGACAATTTGATATTTTATGTTTTAAAATATCAACAATGTTGTCATTTTTTTTTACAAAAATTCGAAAAAATCATCAAATTTTTCAACCAAAA
>JBBPBT010000659.1:3271675-3287108 GCA_037974875.1 Cicer bijugum
TATTCATATTATTATTGTTATAATGTGAGATTTAAATTTTAAAATATATTATGAAACAATTTTGACTTATAAACCAATTTGGTTAAATTCCAATATATAGAAACAATAAAAAAATTATCTCAATCTACTTTATAAAATAAGAATTTAATAATAAAAATATTTTAAATAAAATATTATTATTTATTTTAAAAATATCTCAAATAATATTTTGTTTTAAATCTCAAGACAACTTAACATTAAACCTACTTTTACCGGTTTACTTTCCCCTCAAAATGTTGAATCAGTCTCATGCATAATTTTATTATTTATCGTGAATTTATGTCAACTTGTATAAATCCTTTTAATTAACAAGTGGTCTAAAGGTCCTTTACTAATATGTTAGACCCTTTTCACAATCTATAATCAATTATAAACTTAAGACAAATTTAATATAGGATTAAAATCTATGTTTTGAAGAGTTTTATTTGTTTGTAGAAATTGCATACAAATTAGTGACACTATACCCTTTTACATATTTCACATTACAAGTTGTATGTTTTGCTATTATGTGATCATCAATAAAGCAAACACATTAAATCATTTCAGTGATGTATGATGGCAGCATAAATAATTATTTTACAATGATTAATTAGTAGGCAATGATTCTACAGAGGAAATTTAATTTATTTATTGTTTGAATTATATGGTTAATCATCATCTCTAGTGAGTATAAAAATATATGATGAAGTGAATAAAGTAGTTTGGATTCTAGGGCCATAGATATCTTGAGCATTCTTGAATCTTTGAGAAATTATATAGTCATGGGTGCACTGTTGATGCAAAAGCAGATTAGAAGTGATAAGCATGTGACACAATTGCTTTTCACTCTCTCTTTTTGTTCACTCTTTTATGGTGGCAAACATAGCTACTAAAAAAATGAGTACTAAATAAGCTTTCCTATGACTAAATATATTCTATATACCAATCAGTCCAATGAATGTATGGATTCCCTCAAAGTGATAAGAAAGATATAAAGTGAGACAATATAAGATGTCTCTAATTGAGGAATCACCAATAGCATTTGTTTGAATTAAGAATTTTCCATAATTTTTCTTAGTAATGTTGACATTTAGTAAAGAAACTTATCTGAAATACTACTAGCAAAATGCTTTTATTCCCCTCATTTTTTGTGTAGGTTGAGAATATGAATGTGAGGAATTACATATTGACCTTGGAAAATGATAAACTTCATTTTACATTTATTCTAAAGCTTGCAAAGTGTATTATTCCTTGAAGAATCTTAAAGTTGTTTCTATATGATGGCAAGACACATTTATTATAAACCTTCTGTCTTTTACGCTATTGAGTTATTGATCATCGAATATAATCATGTAATATAATGTTGGAATTGGAAGATAAATCTTTTAAATAAACTCTTACATTTCACATAACTCAATCAAATTATATTTTCTCACACTCATATATCTAGATTAAACACAATTAAATTATATTTTCTCACACTCATATATCTAGATTAAACACGTAAAAATCTCCTATATTATCTCTCTTGGGAGACAAGGATCCCTAAATCAACACATTAGACCAAGAAAAATTATATATAAGTCTTTTCATTTATATAGCTCAAACACTTAGCACTTCTAACTTACACTTATACACTAATTTTTTTTTTTTATTTTCAAGTGTGAGTTCATCTATTCATATCAAGCATGAATTTCTTCATCCATATTGCATAGTCGTTGATGGTATGTTAATGAACTATTATCGTCCTAAATACTTTTGATATAAGAAGTCGATCAAGTGAAACAATCGACTTTTATACTAATATTGGATCACAATGAAGGATATATATACCACATTGGACCAAGAAAATCCACATTCTTTTATATAAATTCTTACATTAACTATAAATCTATTATATTTCTCACATTCTTTTTTATTTAATTTTCTCTTATAATTTACTTAGTACATTTGGTTTTGCAGTAAGATTAACAAAATCGCGGTAAACTAAAATCACAATGGCTTATTGTGATTTTACTACTCCGACCATGAAAATAAACATAGACTTATCACAATCAATCACAACGTTATATGGGTGTACAAAACTCAATCGGTTTCATTAACTTATCTTAGCTCGTACAGTTCTAATCGGATTTATCTCTAAGCCAAAAAAAATATATATATATATAAAAATGAAGGACAAAACATAGACCAAATTAAAATAAGAATGACTTTGAATTATCCATCACATCTCAAAGTTTTGAACGACACAAATGTTATTTTTTACTCATGTTACAACTTCACACTTATTATCTTGAAAAAAAACAACTTATGCAACGTGATGACTTTATTATTCAACTAAATTATTTTTTTCACAGTAAAATATTTATGTATTACTATTTACCTTATGAATTATCATGAAATCTATCTGATCTTGTCCTTAAGAGACTCATATTCATCAAACTCGGTATAACGCGTCATTTGTAGAATCCTACAATTCCATCCATATTAAGATGGAATAAGAATCCAATTCAATCTTATATTGATACCGACATAAACAATAGAGTGTTAAGGATATTATAGTAAATTGAGAGACAATCCCGCTTAATTATATAGCCTTTGAGTCCTCAGCATTTAGTATAGCACGGTGCACTTCATTGCACACTTCACCTTTACTCAATTCAATTCTGTTTCTCTATGTCACACTCACATTACTTCCAACTCCAACCACTTTGAAACAGATATTTGCAAAATCTCTCTTTCTTATTACAACCATTTCCCCTATGTTGCAACCTAGATTTACTACTAACCTTCTTTTTTCATGTTTTCTATGTTGTTGGGTTTTGGTTCCTATGGCAGAATCAGCCATAGGTGTCAACTGGGGCACCATTTCTTCACACAGGTTGAAACCCTCTACGGTGGTTCATCTTTTGAGAGATAACAAGATCCAAAAAGTTAAGCTTTTTGAAGCTGATCCTGATGTTCTTAAAGCACTCATGGGTACTGGTATTCAGGTTATGGTTGGAATCCCTAATGAAATCTTGTCCCTTTTGGGTTCTTCTTCTGTGGCTGCTGATTTTTGGGTTCGTCAGAATGTTTCTTCTTATATGGCTAAAGGGGGTGCTGATATCAGGTTTTTTATCTTGTTCATTGTCTTAGATTTACTATTAATTAATGAATAAATTGTTTTAAAACTTTAATAACAACAATATTTAATTTTGATCTTGGTATGTATAATATAATGAAGAATGTTGTAAGGGTACTGTTCAAATTTTACTTAGGAATAGTTATATTCTTTTTAAGTATCAACTACTTACTAAATTTGTCTAGCCATGAGTTTTTAATTTGTTTTACTTGGTGATTAAAAAAAAATACTTTTTTTTGCATATTGAGAGATTTTTGTGATATATATCTTATTGTTCTATTGTGATGACCATGAGCATTGAACATGTTTGTTTTACACTAATGTTGTTGGTCTCGGCAGATACTGTCTGCTTATGTTTCCTTGAGTTAAATTGTTTAAACTTTAAAGTTTGCATAATCATATCCTAGCCCGTCGTTAATGTGCTTTTGTGGTAGATTTAGAGATTGTTTGAGTATTTTGAAGAACTGAGGATGAATTATTCAGTGAAAAATATGCTCGGATCAAAAGCTGTATATCGATCAAGAGTGTTTTGTGTTATGATAACATCGTTAATTGTTACCAATAATTCATTATTATTTCATTTGCGCAACGCAGATGAATATACTATTATACTAAAAGCCTTTGGCAGTTTGTGTGTTCTAGCTAGATTCTTATAACATTTATCAGAACTTATTTATTTTCTACAGGCCTTTTACGTTTTACCTTGTATTACAGGTATATTGCTGTAGGAAATGAGCCCTTCCTTTCAAGTTATAATGGTCAATTTCAAAACCTTGTCATGCCTGCAATAACCAATATACAACAGTCTTTAGTCAAAGCAAATCTCGCTGGTTATGTAAAGATAGTTGTCCCTTGCAATGCAGATGCCTACGAGTCATCGGGAGGACTTCCTTCCCAAGGGGTGTTCCGTCCGGAACTGACCCAAATTATGACTCAACTGGTTCAGTTCCTCAACACAAATGGTTCTCCATTTGTTGTTAATATCTACCCGTTTCTTAGTCTTTACGACAATGCAGATTTCCCTCAAGAGTATGCATTCTTTCAGGGAACTACTCATTCGGTAACAGATGGTTCAAATGTTTACACCAATGCATTTGATGGAAACTATGATACTTTAGTGGCAGCCCTCGGTAAACTCGGATATGGTCAGATGCCTATAGTTATTGGGGAAATTGGTTGGCCCTCAGATGGCGCCGTTGGTGCAAACATCACTGCTGCTAGGGTTTTCAATCAAGGCCTCGTCTATCACATTGTTAGTAACAAAGGGACTCCCTTGAGGCCAAACGCTCCTCCTATGGACGTCTATCTTTTCGGTCTTCTCGACGAAGGAGCCAAGAGCACACTTCCAGGAAACTTTGAAAGACACTGGGGTATATTTTCTTTTGACGGACAGGCTAAGTATCCATTAAACCTAGGACTTGGAAACAAGGAATTGAGAAATGCAAAGAATGTTCAGTATCTTCCATCTAGATGGTGTGTGGCGAACCCCTTCCGTGATCTGACTAATGTAGTAAACCATATGAAAATTGCTTGTAGTGCTGCGGATTGCACAACGCTTAACTATGGTGGGTCGTGTAATGGAATTGGCGAGAAGGGTAATATATCATATGCTTTTAACAGTTACTATCAGCTAAGAATGCAAGACTCGCGAAGCTGCGAATTTGATGGGCTTGGTATGGTTACTTTCCTAGACCCTTCAATTGGTGATTGCCATTTTCTTGTTGGCGTTTTTGATAAAGGCTTGAATTCATCTACATCTCAAACAACCTATCAGTGGTGGGTTTTAGTATTACTTGTAATTTTACATGGAACTTTTTAGCTTTCAATGTGATTACGAGGTTTCATTAGTGGGTTTTTCATGGTCCCCTCTTTTGAGACTGCCAAAACTAGGATAGCTGCTATACTATTTAAGCTTAGATTTATTCAAAAGATTCATGGATTGTAGCCCAGAATATGATTATTAGATCATTGTATCATATAAGAGATTGTATAAACACTATCACTATGTATTGAACATTGCATATATTTATTTCATGTATGTGAAAACCTGTTTAATTAATTGAATGAATCAAAATATATTTTTCTAGTTCACCTCCCTTGGAAGGAGGGAAAGATGAAATGTAAGTTGCATTTCTAACAGAAGCATGCTTTGTGGAATTCATATCTTCTTGCAGTTCTCTTTTTTCTTATTATTTTCAGTGTCAATGTGTCAAATAATAATGTTGTGATCTATATTTGTGTATGTGTTAGTGCTTCATAGTCTTCAAGTTTGGGAATGGACATATCATATTAAAAGTACTATTATATCAAGTTATGAATAACACTAAACTTTTTTTTCAAAAGAACCTATTTCTCAGGCTTCCTACATAATTATTATTCAGCAGCATAGTAAATAAAAACAAAATAACCCCACTCATTCTCTCTCTTTCCATCTCACTCCCTCATTTTCTCATTTCTTCTCTCTCTCCTTCTCCCTCTCGGCACACACCCTTCCCCTCCCCCCATTTTCATTTTTTTTTCTTTCTTTCTTTCATTCTTCTTATTTCTCACTTAAAGCCACAATAAACTCATGGAAAGGGTATACATTCCCTAAGCAAGCTGCTTCCTCATAATTTCCCAAGTTCTTGGATAAAACATTTGGGTTAGGGTTTGTGTTCTAAGGAAAGAAAAAGGGTACCCATCTCTTGAGAGCTATTGATTGAGACTCATCGAGGTAAATGCCCAACTCTAATCCTAGTATGAATTCATAGAAAAATGTAGTTTTGTTTAAAAACCTTATTTTATGCTCAGAGTAGATTTAGATGATTTTTAGGGTTTTCTAGAGTTAGTTAAATTTTAGAATAGATTTTTCTAAAGTCTTAGAAATATTCTTGATACTCAGATTTGTCCACTGAGTTCCTGCCGGCTACTCTGAGAGTTGTTAGAGAGCAAAGTTAGACGATTCTCCATAGCTGTGAGTTGACGACGATCATGGTCATATATTTTTATGATTTTACTTGTTTTCTATATTAAAGTATTTATTGAAAATTTTGGGAAACACAACCTTTAAAATTTTTATCTCGATTTCGTCAATTATTTGATTTAACGGTCATTGTTATATAATATATTATTATGTTGATTTACGTATGAGCTACAATATTTAAATCTTGAATTGTTACACGATTAAGTATGTTTTTCATTATTTACTATGAAATGATTTTTAATACGTGTTCTGAGAAATCGGTGTTATAATTATTAAATCGTTAACTGCATTAGTTGCACCTAGTTACCATGTGTTGATTAGGGAGCGTTAACCGTTAGATGGAGCCGCCCTTACGAGAGAGGTCATCCGTAGGAGGAGAGGGCTATCAACGAGATGTAAGCTCCCTAATTGATACGTGATGATGCGTTGTGGGATTGAAAGGAGAGGGTCATCCGTTAGATGGAGCCGCCCCTAAGGGAAAGACCACCCTTAAGAGGAAAGGGCTATCAATGAGATAAAGCCACCTCTTGGTTCTAAAAATTTGTATTGTTACTTATTTGATTTTATGATGATTTTAAGGTTGTTCATTTTGATTTCGTTTTGTTATTCATTGAATTTTTAATATTTCTGTCAAGCGATTAAACAGTTATTCGTGCCTTTTTGTGTTTCCCTTCTAATTGATGGTGGTTGTTGTCTCTTCACTAAGTCCTTGTGACTTACCCGTTATGTTGCTTAATTTTTTCAGATTCGCAAGCAGCTGAGTAGGAATTTATTATTTGATTCAAGTCTCAACACATTTTTTTTGGTAGGCCTCTTTGATCGAGGACCATTTTTGTAACAGTTGTTGAGTCTATGTAATTGCAGCTATTTTGGAGTCTAGAAAGTCTATTTAGTTTTTTTTTTTGGGAAGTGTATTAAACAATTTGATTATGTTATCTGAATTATGACTTGATTGAAAGCTGAACAGGGATTTTACAAAAAATTTGAAATGTTGAAGTTACAGAGGATACTCTGTCGAAATTTCGAGAAAAAACATATATATATATATATATTTAAATGTTTAAAAAGCGATTTAGTTGTTTAAATTGTTAAGTTAGTTGATAGGCTTGCCAGGCTAGGAGTATAGCTTGTGCGCCGGTCACGACATTAAATTTCTGGGTCGTGACACATATCTTCTTGCAATTCTCTTTTTTCTTATTATTTTCAGTGTCAATGTGTCAAATAATAATATTGTGATCTATATTTGTGTATGTGTTAGTGCTTCATAGTCTTCAAGTTTGGGAATGAACATATCATATTAAAAGTACTATTATATCAAGTTATGAATAACACTAAACTTTTTTGCAAAAGAACCTATTTCTCAGGCTTCCTACATAATTATTATTCAGCAGCATAGTATTTTATGTTTCTTTCTGAAGAGAAACATATATAGAACTTGTAAGGGGTCTTCAACCTTGTAATGCTTAAGTTAGCAACATCCTTCCTCACAACAAACTTTGCCACATCTTATCATCGGCCTCCATATGAACGTGCAGCAGCGACAACCTTCACACAAAAATGATATAACAGTTACTTTTAGCTTAATCAAATCTTGAGTTGTATTATAAATTAATGATAACAATGAGTGCAAAAGCACAAGAGCACAAGACCATATCAAATTTACCTTGAGGATAATAAACCATGTTCTTAGAAGTTGGGGTATGAGCACTAATGGTTTCTGCATTAGCAGAAACAACTGTGAATAGCATCAGTGAGAACCATAAGAAAGCAATGAGCAAAGCTGCTTTTTTCACCATCTCCTCAACCTTATTCATTCTCTTCACTTTGCAAACCTATTTATAACAAGTTCTCCTTAAATACGGCTTTCTTGTTACTTTAGCAAGTGGTGCATTGCATGAATATCGTTTACCATGGCCCACATGGGCATGGTTTGGCCTTTGTCTTGTTACACAGTGGTCCTCATCTTTTATGGTTGCCAATTTTGTCTATCCAGTATCTCATTTCTTAATAATACTATTTTATGGCATAAAATTAAACCTTCATCAGTGATGCATATCTTTTATTTGTTTGCTTGATGAAGTGTATAGACAAACAACTGATATAATGTAACAATTACATTTTCTTCCCTGATCAAGTAAATCAACATTTTAGCAACCAAAACTATAAGAGTCCAGCAATTTAGTTTATGAATTTCAAAATGATATCTGAAACTGAATACCCTAAATCACATTAATCATTTTGGGTTTGTCAATGTATTCCTATATTTTCAGGAATGAAATTGATTCTCTAAGTGATATCATAATGAAGTTAAGCATTTCATTCTTAATTATTTCTATGTTTTTACAGTTTTACTCCACCAAACATTGATAAAACAACACTTAACAGAAATTGTATAGTAGCTAATAAATAATATAACTTTGTTCCTTTGTAAAGTGAAATCTCCACTTTAGATATGATAATCATCAACTCTTTTACACCGACTTCAATAATCAATATTCAAAGTTTGGCTGTGTATGGCAATGTTCATAATCATTATTCAAGATATTTTTTTGGTCAATCATCATTGAAGATGAGTATGGTCATATGCAGAGTTTAGACCTGTCCCACTCCATTATTACTTTCAAGTGGCATCATGATTCATTAGACACACACATTTACTTATTACTCAAATACTTTAAGAAATTTAGTTAAGTGTTCAGTCCTAAACTATTCTGAAGAGTTTATTGAAAGACGCCGGCACATGCCACAAGGAGTAAATAAATATTTGCATAAAATAAGTCTAAAAAGCTTCTAAAAGTCTCCAAAGAAGTATATTGAAGTTCTTCTAAATATTTGCATAAAATAAGTCTAAATAAGATTCCATGAGTTAAAATGAGTTAGACTAGAGAGGTTTGGAGCTTGAACTTGTAAGTACTAGCTTCACCAACAGGGAAAGATAAATCTGATAACTTTCCATGAGCTCTCTTGTTGTCATAACCAGGATAGTCATCTTTGAAGAAAGGCACAGCTTGGTGTAAGAACAGTCCTCTCTTTTCTGCCTTTCTTACAAGATCCCATTTGTTGTATGGATCACCTTCTTTGTGAGTTACATGAATCTCCCCTCCTTCTTTCTTAATTAGAGCTTTTGCATTTGCCATAAATCCCTTCAATAACTTTTTGTTCAACCTGCTTGTAGTTGTTAAAAATTCAGATCCATCACTAACCATGCATTGTCATCTTTAATACATCGAAGTTAAGCATAACAAGTTCAAGATGATCAACCATCAGTTCCAAAACCAAAAACCCCTTGTTGAAAGGAAAAAAAGAAAAGAAAAATATAGGTGGATAAAATATCAATTTAGTCCCTAAAATATTTACTGTCTTTCCAATTTAGAACCTAAAGTATGTAAAAATAATAAATAGTCCCTAAAATATATGAAATCTAACAATTTAGTCTCTAAAGTATATGAAAATTCGTCATGCTGATCCCTAACACCTTAATAGCAGAGACTAAAGAGACAGATTTCATATACATACTTATTACTTTTATAGAGACTAAATTGAAACTTGAAAGAGAGTGATACTTTAGCGACTAAATTGATAGTTTATTCTAAATAAAGGATGAAGTAAAATGAATTTCCACAAAAGAAGGTTTATTCTCTTTTGACAATGCAGGAAATGTTTGGGGGTTGAAAGACTCAAAAGAGGGTTAAATTCCAAGTCCAAGATAATAAGATTTTGTCTAGGATACATATACAAGTCAAGATTTTAAATAAGGTTCGAGACTACAATCTGGGTCATGACATCAAGGTTTTTAATATTTTCGCAATTTTGATAATGGTCAAATATTTGTAAATCATGGTTTTCAATACATGTCCACAACCACAATCTAGACTATGACATTATGGTTTTTTTATGTCTCTGCGACTAAGATTTAAGTCCCCGCAAATGAGCACACTACGATCACAATTTAAAACTTTGATGTAAATAGTGATGAAATAAATGTAACTTTAGGAATATATATATATATATATATATATATATATATACTAGCAAATGAAAGAAAAACAAGAAAGAAAAGAAAGAGAGATATGAAACATTACTGAATCTGACAGTGGCTATTCTCAGGGTAAAGAAAGCCAACATGAGGAAAGTTATAAACAATGCGATCAAATCTCTGAGTCTTGAGAAAGAAATGCTGACTCATCACTTTAACATCAACATCATAAACAACAATACAACCCATTTCTTCAAGTTCTCTTGCATTACTTATTCCATTACTATACTTCTTTTCAATTTTCTCTGCCAAAAACTAAAAAAGTTAAAAAAATAAAATGGGTATGATCAAAGAAGTTGAAAGTTTAAAATTTTTTTCTTTTATTTTTTCATTACCCTGAGAATCAAGTGAAGTAGCAACGAGGTTGTGAGCAGAACCAAAAGCTTTAGCTAAAGAAAGAGAGAAAGAGAAATCGCCCTCTCCAACAAATAGTATCTTATGCTTTGATGAGTAATGTTTCTTCCATTTCTCTGTGGTTGATGATTGTTCTTTTTCTTCTTCTTCTTCTTCTTCCTCAAACTCATGTTCATCATCTTCTATTGGACCCATTTTGTTTTTGATCAATCAATAATCAATGATGATGCATACATTAATATTATTATGGTGTATATATATATATATATATTCCTTTTCTCTAGTATGTCTAAATGATTTCCATTACCGACCCTAATGACCAATCATTACTTATGAAAAGTTGAAAACTTTGTTATATATTACGTCTTTCTATATACCTCACTATTTCTTCGCACACAAACTTATGCCACCCAAAGCATAAAGTAGTAAACATGTGGAACAATATTTAAAAACAGGTAGAGGCTTAAAGATATTTGTTAAAACATAAAAAATTAAAATTATTAAAATTTGTGTATTAAACTTTTTAAAATTTGTCTATACAGTAAAAACTCGTTAAAACTTTACATTTGTTTTATTTAGATGCAATAATTCTATTTTAGATTCCTTAAAACAAAATAACACTTTTTATCTGAATGCTTTTTCTTTTAGACATTAATACATGTTCATTTTATAAGTTTATTTAACTTATGTTTCGCTACCTATACTTGTTCTTAATTAGACATCAAAGGCTATATCGTTAGACTCTAATGAAAAAAATTGACAAATATTACTCAATCTAACACGTCTCATACCCCAACAATCACACAACCTATTAAAAATAAAATTTAAGATAAAAAATACGTTAGATTGCGAATTCAAACCTAAGATATCTTTATCCACATTTAGTGCGTAAATTTTACCATTAGTCTAATTCAAAATTTTTAAAAATAAATAAAATTTGGTTTCATGACTTCGTAGGGCTTGGGACACAATCAAAATTTCATGTTATATTAACAAAGAAAACCGAAAATACACAAATATTGAACAAGAAAGACTTATCAAACATTAAAGAATGTAGATCCTCTCGTGAATGAGTAAAGGCACAAAAGGTAGCCATAAATATGATCCTCTTTATGCTTATGACTCCTTCATATGACAAGGTCATGGAAATTCCAAAATTGCACATGAGAGAAAAAACAATAATATTCCAAAATGGTAATTTTCTGATTTTGAAAAAACAAAGTAATGAGAGAATATTCAACTGTGAAATGGATGATATATCATCTCTAACTGTCACCAAGTTTCTCCTTTGTTGCCATTTATAAAGATCCATTAGAAATCCACATTAGACCAATATACATCCTAACAGCAGAAGACTAAACAATAAAAAGGAGAATATAAAACTCAGAACAAGTTTTCCATTACATTGTCTCAGTTAGTGAGCTCAACGACTTTTTTGAATGTGCTACATTTGCAAATGCGGTTACTTCTAGCTCTCCTAAAATGGTAAAACTGCAAACAAATTCATGAAAAATCCAAGCAGTGTTAATGCAGATACAGAGAAAGATACCAAGTCAAAGCATAAATAAGAGAAAACTCACCAGTGAACCTTTCCATTATATGGTTTTAGTTACATCGGCCGTTTAAGCTTGGCAAGCTCACTCAATGATTCTTCGATAGGTAGGCTGTTAATGCCCCTCTTACCCTGAAATCATATTGTAATAGAGCAAACAGAAAATTCAACAGGTCTCATGATGACATTATAATGGACAGCAATCCAGCTATGGATGTAATAGGCAACAAACTAGTTGGAGAAATTGGATCTTATAATAGTGAAATAACTTTACATTCATATGAATTGGCATATTTGAGCTTACTTATTGGCATAAACACTTGTAAATGTGAGGTTGTTAGGGAGAGCTTACGGAAACTTATGACATGTCCACAAACTGTTTTCAGCTTATTTCCTTAAGCTCCCAATAATAGCTTATGAAAACAGCTTACAGCTTATATGAAAACAGTTTGACCTTATTTCATTTTTTGTTATGGAAATAACCTATATGATAAACACTTATGGCGCGGCTTAATTAAGGTGTTTATCCAAACAGGGAAATTATGAATGAAACAAAACAACATACCTTCAACGCACAAACCGTGCTAATAATACACAGGTACTTTGCTAGCTACTGATTTAAATGAAAGTAACACAAGATGCTCCATGTCATACCTTTAATGATGGGAGGAGAGCAAAAACTTCATCAGCAGTTTCTGGGCATACATTAGCAATCACAGATATCTGCAGTGGATAATGATATCAAGAAAGATACATAATACGTTAAAAACAACGGAAGTTAGAATAAGACTGATACCTCGCTCTCAGTGAGACCATGATCCATTAGAGGCCTAATATTTGAGTCAAGAGATGAACTTTATGGAGATTAAGAGAGTAGAGTAATATAAAACATAACAATATTGTCATTTATCCAAAAACAACAAACTGAAAAATTAAGGATACTCAAGAGTGCGTCTAACAGACTCGTGATTTGAATACTTGCTGGAGCTTTTGGCATAGCTCAGTCCCTTGTCAAATGATCTACAACATTAAATAAAGAAGAAAGCTCAGATCAGTGAAACAGATCTTTTACTCTAATGATAAACCTTAGAAAAACCCATGCTTTCTTTCGATAAGAAAGGATTTCATGGTCTCCCTTACACAGGGATTTTGATAGATGGATCTCTAGATAGCATAACCATATGATCTTGAATTCCTTGTAAAATAACTGCAGCCTCACAGTCCATCAGGCATTTGAAGTTTTCTGGAAGTCCTGCACATGTCACCCAAAGCAAATTAATGTTGTTAATATCGATAAGAGATAAATTCCAGTTTCAAGTAATGCAACCTAAATGGCTAAATCAAAATGTGAGTCGTCAGCATAAGGTACAAATTAACAATATACTCTTTCCATCCTATATTGTCTAACGTTTTAGCAAAAAACCAATTTGCCATAATTTGATTGTCATGAAATAATTTTTTCCACGTATACCCTTGCCCATTTTTGTTGTGGTTTTTGATCAATAAGTGATAAAATACCTACTTAAGAGAAGAGATAAAGGGCATAATTGTATATTACAACATTTTTTATGCATCTACGATCTACACTATTAATTGTTTTTCTTAAGGGATGTGCCACAACCTTAAAAGTCATACACTATGAGACGGAGGGACTAGGGAGTATGATTTACATAAATTAACAGGAAAAACAAACAAGAGATAATGAATGCAAGCACCAACCTTGATCAACTCTATGTTCAAATTGATGTGGGTCTTTTGATGCAGAACTCTTTCCACCATTTGCAACCTTGTCCCCTTTTCCTCCTTTAGTAAAATCAGCTTGAAAATAGAAGAAAAAAAGTTTAAGAAAATAGAATCGTGACTCAGAAAGCAAGGAAAAAATTATCAATCAAGTGAAAGATTAATGAATATGTGCCAAGTGCGTAGTCAAATGGATCTATATACAACCAAACAATAATTTCAGAAAGGGATTGCACAACTAGTTGTAAACATGATCAGTAGCTCAAAGTCTTCAGTTTAAGCAGTTTGCATACTCCACTGAGAAGAAGTACAAAGATAATCGAATAATAATGCTAACCTTCTTTGGAAAACTGAACCTTCCTTCCCTTTGCTGATTTTGTTGCACTATCATCTTTCCCCTTAAAGGATCCTACCAAGAAGAAAAATAACAATCAAATGTGTTAAAGTCACCAAATGGTTCAAAGTATTAGCACCCCTATGTGCCAATTTTTGATGAAGCCAAGATGAACACAACTCACATTTATGTTAAATTGGACCTGTCTTCTCTAAAGTGAGTAATAATAATCATTGATAAATAAACCAATGGCTGATATTACATATAAGATCATACATACATGCATAACTAATCTAATCATAGGTGTGCTAAAAGAAAGTGAAATCCATGTTAAGTTGTCAACACATAATCTCACCGTCATAAACAATTTTAACAAAAAAAAAAATCAGAATTTCCCAACCTCAACAATAGAAATTAAAAAAAAAAAAAAAAAAAAAAAAAAAAAAAAACCAAATGAAGGGCAAGGAAGAGGAAATAACTTTTTTCCAAGAATTAGCACCTTTGCTTAACAGAGAACCTCCCTTTCCTCCTTTATCGGACATTGCCGCCAAAACTTGCTTAAGTCTACAAATTTTGAAACAGAGAGAAAATGCAGGAAGTAAAAGAAACACCCCAAATGATATAAAGGGTTTCACACTATAACATAAAATTGAGATTATTAATTTTCCCTTTACGAAAAAGAAACGATTTTGAATAGACATGCATGGTTATAAGAAAGAATAGGAAAATGGGTCACTCACCAAACCAAAGGGAAATGGAAGTCAAGCTTCAGTTGGTGCTTCAGGCGCAGAGAGAACAGAAAAGAGCGTCAAATTGAGTTAATTTTTTATGGCATAAAACAACAACATGGAAATTTAGGGTAAATACGTCTTTTCATATGAGAAAATATTTCCTATATTCAAATTAATGTTTAATTAAAAAAATATTAAATTAATGCAATTTTGCTCTTCATTTTAGTAAATCTACAAATTTTCTCCCTCAGTCTTGGTTTTTTATTTTCAAAATAGTTGATATTTGAGTTTTTCTTAATTTGAACTTCAGTATTAATGATGTGACAATAATTTAATAGGTATGTAGAAAAACTTACATGAAAATATTAAAAATTATGGATATAAAATTTTAATTTAATTAAAAATTACTTAATACCATTTTAATAAATAAGGTTTTTAAAATTTATTTTCTTTACTTTAAAAAATTTTAAATACTAAAAAAAATAATTTCAAGTAAAATTATTTTTCTTTAATTAATTTTTTTTTCTTGGAATTACTTTTCTTTGTGTGATGATACAAGTTTTAAAAAGTAATTAGCACAAG
>JBBPBT010000659.1:3300192-3311648 GCA_037974875.1 Cicer bijugum
AGTTTCTAGTAAATTATATTTTGATAAATAAATTTTTTAATATAATTGACTTTGGAGATATGTAATGCATAAAATCGTACGCCGCCAATATAAATTACCTTACAGAATTTAATAACAAATTATATGTATACTATATTGGCATAGTGCATTATATATAAAAAAAAATGTAAAAGCAAAAAAATATATCACATAAAAATTTATAAGAAATTATCTTAAACCAACATTAAATATTTAATTATTTATAAATAATTGATTTAAATGTAAAAATAATAATTAAACATATAATTATTTTTTGTCCAAAAAATATATTATTAATTGTCATTTACTCTATAATTTGTAATAGATAATAATCGTTAAAGGAAAAGGAAAAAGCTCTTAAGAAGTTACAACTTTTGGTTCATTTTGTTCTACAAACATTCATTTACCCATAGGCCATAGCAGCGGCGAGGAACTTAATCAGAAATGAGATCCATTTTCAAACCTCTGAAGTTGTTAAGCAGATTCAGTTTCCACAAACTTCACTCACATACATCGTTTAACTCAACACCCAAACACACCACCAACATCGTTACGTTAATATGCAATTCATTCAGAATGAAACAGAATTGGGACACCCTTACCCACAAATTCAGTTCCGTCAAATTAAACGATTCATTAGTAGAACAAGTGTTGTTAGAGCTAAAACACCCAACCGACGCAAAAAACGCATTAGGTTTCTTCCACTGGTCCTCCAAAACGCACCGTTTTCAACACGGACTTCGCTCTTACTCCATAACCATCAACCTTTTACTCCAAGCCGGTTTAATCACCGACGCTAATGCATTACTCGAATCCCTCGTAAACAAAAACACCAAAACCCATACAGTTCCTGCGATTATTGATTCATTTATAAACACCTCTGAGTTTGTCTCCAGTTCTCACCCTCCGGTTTTCGATCTTCTTGTTAAAGCCTACGCTAAAGCTAGATTAACGGACGTTGCTTTCGCCGTTTGCCGTTACGTCGAGGAGTGTGGGTTTTGCGTTAGTTTATCAAGTTTCAATGCTCTGCTTTATGTTGCTCAGAAGTGTAACCGCTTTTCTACAGTTTGGGACGTTTACGGTTACATGATTGGGAAAAGAATTTACCCTAATGTAGTTACATTGAGGATTATGATTGATGCTCTTTGTAAAGAGGGATTGTTACAAAGGAATGTGGATGCGCTGGATCAAATTATCGGTAAGCGAAATTCGCATTCTCCTTCAGTTATTGTTAATTTGAGTTTGATATTGAGAATGTTAGAAAAGGGAAATGTGGAAGAAGAAGATGTTGATAATGAGTTAGTTAAGTTAGTTACACTGTTGAAGAGATTGTTGCAGAAGAATTTGATTGGTGATTCTGTTGCTTACTCTTTGATTGTTCATGTTAAAATTAGGTTAGGGAATTTGGATTCTGCTTTGGAGATATATGAGGAGATGGTGAGAAGAGGTTTTAATGAAAATTCGTTTGTTCACACGTCGTTTATACGAGTGTTTTGTGGGAAGGGACGAATTGATGAAGCAATTGAATTGATGAAGGAAATGGAAGCTAAGGGGTTAAGGCCTTATGGTGAGACTTTTGAATGTGTTATCATTGGATGCGCGGATTCGGGACGGTTGAAAGAGTGTTCGAGTTATTTCGAGGAAATGTTGTGTGCTGGGTTTGTTCCTAGTTGTTCGTCGTTTGATAAGATGGTTGCGAAGCTTTGTGAGAATGGGGATGTGGAGAAGGCAAATGATTTTTTGACTGTGTTGTTAGATAAAGGGTTTTTGCCAAGTGATGAGACTTATTCTCATCTGATATATGGTTATGCTATAAAGGATGAGGTTCAAGAAGTTCTCAAGATATATTATGAAATGGAGTATAAGTCTATGTGTCCTGGATTGTCTGTTTATTCGTCGATAATTAAGTGTTTGTGCCGTTTTGGAAAGCTTGAAGATTCGGAGAAGTATTTAAGGATTATGAAAGGTCGATCATTGGTTCCAAATGTTAATATATATGAGACGTTGATCGCTTGTCACGTGCAGAGGGGAAACAATGATAGGGCTCTTCAGCTTCGCAATGAAATGGCCTCATTGGAGTCACAACATAGTTAGTGTTCCCAAAAGAGGTAAAGATAGGAAACCTTTCAGAAGGTAGCACTTGTTAATTATTTGAAATAATTGTTTCTTGGTTCTAGGCTCTAGCAATGTAAAATGTCAAATCAACGATATGAAATGTTACTGATTTTTTTCTTTTCATAGGTGCTCTCTTAAGTGCCGAATGCGTCAGAGATGATTTATGTTTGAAAACTTGGCTTTGGATTATACATTTTGTATAGGTGCTTGTCAACTATTTGCTGTACTATATTTCTTGATTTAATTTTTTTTAAGGAAAATTATTTCAAAGATTGTGGAGGAATTGTTGACATCTGTCTTCATACAGATCAAGAAAGGAGGTTTAGAGGGGTTGGACATATTGAGTTTGCAACAACAGAAGAAGCATAAAAAGCAAGCTTTTGCAACCTTCTTAATATATCATTTTAGAACTGACTGCAAGCATTACCAAGACATTTATATAAGTGGAAGCAAAGCAATAATGCCATATATATACTTCTCGGACACATTTGAGGTAAGTGTTTCGACAATTAAGTTTAATTTAGTTTTCAGTGGAATTCATTGTCTCCATTTGGTATTTGATTTGAAGTGAATTCCTATGTTATGTTTGACTTTTGTTGGCTCAAGTAGATATGAAAACTAATTAAAAACACAATTTTCCTGCCAATATTCTGAAGACTAAAATTAGCCAACTAGATAACCTTCTGAAGCAGAGTCCAAGGAATCTGCCAGACCCAATTCTAATCAGCAGGCCAATGCAATAGCACTTGGGAGTGGAATAAAGTGCTAACATAAAGATTTCATAGTGATGGTCCTTCTTCCTCAAATGACCAACAATTCACCAACACCAAGTTCTTAGACTTATTGATGTATTTGATGATGAATATTCATTTGTAAACCTTTCTCAATCGCTCAAGTGTGTAATCTTTTTTTAAAAGCGTTGGCCAAGATAAAGAAGCGTAAAGACTATGAGTCAGTGAGCCTTAGTGAAAAGTGTTTCTTTATCCTACTAAAAAATTTACATCTTGAGTTTTGGGAGCCAACAAGTTTTTTCCTATTCCTTGCTCTATTAGTGGTTATTTTGTAAAACCCTTGTGTGATTTAGTTGCAAGGATTAATTTAATACCTTATTCTATTCCTAAGAGATTAGGCATGCAGGATGTTCGCCCTACTTTTATCTAATTACAACTTGCAGAAGATCCATTACTCGTCTGATAGGGATAGCCTTTTTTGTTGAATTAATTTCTCTAGTTTGGATTTCAATCGTAATTTTTTACCGGTATGTTTTCTTTTTAACTTCAGGAGTGATTTGCATTATGGATTTTGTAGCCTTTGCACAACCATATATATACACGTAGTAGAATTTGCCTCCTTTAAAGTGAGAAGAAGTTGGTAAAGTGAGTGAACGAATGATGGATATTATAACCACCCATGATTGATTATGCATATGCACATAATGTCAACCATTCATCTTATCATCAATGTTTAATATTACTCACTTTATTCTCACTTCTTTATAGTGAGTTTCCCACTTTAGAGGAGTTAAATCCTACATAAGTAGTAGTAAAAATAAAATGAGGGAAACAAGATCAACAAAGAGTGAATACTTGAAGGCTGTGTTGAGAAAGGGCACTAGTCACAAGTAATGGATGCAGGTAATCAATAAAAAAAAGCCAAATTGATACATGTTATCAAATGATGAGAGTAGCAGATGGTATACTCTTTTGTTAGAGACTCAATATGTACTACTCATGTCATTTAGAAAGTGGACACCTTATGATCTTTTTCTCTTTTCTTTAGTTTTCTTTTCTTTATATGATTTGTTGTTAGAGGATATGCTACAAACACAGTTCAACAAACGTAAGAGGATCAGATGATAAATTATTGTTTTATATTTGAAATTTTAAAACTCTCAAGAACTAAGCTGATAGTGCCCGACAAAGTTATGAACCAATCAGGTGATTCACTCACTTGAAATAGTAGGAAGTTATTTCAGTCTATGAGAATTCAACTGCATTGACCTTTTTAACAAGTTCAACCTTTAAATAATATAGAAATTACATTGGATCACACCCTGCTTACATTTATGACAAAGGTAACAAGAGATAATAAGATAAGAATGGAGGGGAGAAATTGCATACATAGAGGAATGAGAATAATTTGCTTTGAATTTTTCAAAGGCTATTAGTATTATATTATGAAATCTATCTTCTCTTTTCACTGCCATATTCTGATTTGTTGCTTCTTGTCCTTTGTACCATTTTCTTATGATCTAAGTTCAACTTGCTGCCTGACATACTTTCTTCTTTGTTTTCTCTTATAACCATCTTTTTTTCTAAGTCCAATGCCAACTTATCATCCAACCTTTTAGTTTTGTGCTGACCCTTTTCTCTACTCTCAGCAAGTGAGGCTCTTCTTGTGATTTCTCCTCTCTTGAATTCTTCTTTGTCAAGGCCTAGAGATTGCTTTCCATGGCTATCTCTAGTTGCTGGTCTCTTTTTTGCTCCTAAAAGTAGCTCAAGTGGTTTTTGCACCTTTGTACTAGTTGCTGCATTAGAGTCTTTCTCTTGTTCATAATAGAGGAGCTGCACCACGGTTCGCAGCGGCAGAGAATCGTTTGTGACAGCGTGTGCACGCACTTCTGAGGACAATCTTTGGCATTCTAGAATCCCACACAAGCGCTTCTTTTCGGATTTGCTTAAGTCAGGATGCACCTGTTTATGCATTGTACGTATGTCGCGTCATTAATGCACCATAAATAATACATAACCAAGATTTTAAAATGTGGTTATGATTATGCTGTGATCTTTGATATTGCAGAAAAGTTTCAGTCAAATGAGGTTGATGCGAATTGTGATCACATACCGTTTCTTAAAACCTTTAATATAACCATATAATAAAATCTGTCCACTAAATTTCTTATGACGGATGCAGTTTAATGCAAATTTAAGTTAACATAGCCAAATCGCCAAGTCTACAATAAAAAGACCATAAAAATTTCAACGAAGTTTAGACAGTTTATGAGTGTAAGGTACTAATAAATTTACCTTAAGATAAATGTTTATTGCCTGGTACAAATCATCATGCTCTAATCTGCCAATAGCTGGCACAGCTTCAACAAGAGCAACAAACTTTGACACTGTCATATTATCATCCCTTGCCACCACTTGAAGATAGGAATCAATGAGCTTACCAACTTTTGTGATTGATCTTAACAAGTAGTGCTTGTTGTCACCAGCACCAGTTGAGATTCTTTTCCAAAACTTCAAAAAACTCTCCAGCACTACTTGAACTAACTCTATATCATAAAATTTCTGGTCCAAAGATGATGTTGAGGGGTAAAGCAAATCACTCACATTAGCCTCATGAAACTGTATGCTAGCTCTCTTTATTAATTCTGTTTTTGTCACTGTGGAGACACCTAGATTACTTGAAATGCTCAAAAGTCTTAACAAGAAGCCAGCTGAAACTGATCCTTTATCTGCAGGAATCATGCTAACAATTGTTTCAAGAATTTTTCTGTTTTTCTCCTTACATTCTTCTGTTTGTGATGATGAACTTCCTGAACTTTTAACCTTTATGATACAAGGTAACCACTTACATGCATAGACATGTAAAGCTTCACCAATAAGCTGTGGTGGAAGAACATGTGTTGATCTAATAGTCATTATTATGCACCTGAAAAGATCTATGTTTAGAATGGATACATCCTCAGTCCACCAATCCTTTGGGACAGAATGATGCTGTTTTCTGTTGTAACCAGGCCTAGTGTAAGTGTAGGACCATTTAACCTGCACATAATCATCATTGTTAAGTAAAAAATGTCTATCTATGTAGCCCCGACACCTTGGATTGAAAGCGTGTCTAACATCCAACACATGCATTGTCTAACACCGACACAACACTGACACATGTTATAACATTTAATCACTTTTATTTTTGAAATTATTACCAGTGTCTATGTCGTGTCTATGTCGGTGCTTCATAGTTGAGTATCAAATCTTATGTGAGGAATTTTATGGTATTGATTATTAACCTGTGATGGAGGTGTAAGAACTTTTTCAATAATTGAATCAATGCATTTTCTTATTATGCCAAGATTCTCAGACCATTCTGGTAACTTATCAGTGGCATGCAGTGTAGAAATGGAGTCTTTCCAACCTTCTAGAATGCATGAACTGAAGAAAGACTCAAGTTTACCTACAAAGTTTCCCCTCTCAATGGACTCATTCATTTGGAGAAGCTTAGAAGCACAGAGTGCAGGTACAAAATTATGAGCACTAATGTTGATTGAAACTCCATAGCAGAACTTAGCACAGAGTTCAAAAGCATCTGAGCCACCAGGCATATCATGAAGCTCTAGAGGAACACTCTCAGAATCATTGGTATGAGAGCAAAGTCTTTGTAGTAGGCCACATTTTGGAAGAAGTGGAGACTGCAACTAACAAAAGTAGAATTATAGATGAACCCAGATTAAAAATTGTATCCTTTTTGTACACACATACACATGTGTTGATGAAAATTGATTTTGTAAACTTAATTTCATTTAGAAGTGAGTTGAATATAACTTGATTTGTTTTTTATACATTCATGTAAAAGTGAATTTAACCGTTAATTTGAGGCTAAAAATAATTCTTGAGACATAAGCTACAACTTCTAATTTCGAGTTATAAAATCAAATTTTGAGACAGAATCAACTCTATTTGAACACCTCTAAACATGTTAAAATCAATTCTAAACCTCTAGAATCAATTTTACCTCATCCAAAAGTGAAACCAAACATACACTTAATTTAATTCCAATACCTTGTGTAGCAGATAAGTGGTGTCATTGATTTTCATCACAAGATCAGGAGGTATATCTGAAACTAGACTCCTGCATTCATGATTTATGATTAGGATTAAACTCAGATCAGGTTTCCTATACTTATAACGTTTCATCACAATATCAAATCAAATAAATAGCCTCAACTAAGAATCTTTATTATTTATATATAATACATGTTGATTTGTGAAAATATATATCAGAAGGAAAATATGATGTATACCAATTTAGGCCTAAGATGGACTTTGAATACCTGGTAGCTTGTTCTGCGTAGAAAGTATCTGACCTTGTTCCAAGTTTCATGAACTTCATAGCTATTTTTTTTTATCTTTACACAATGATCAAGAAAAACCTCTACTTCAAATCCTGCATAAATTCTGAAAATTTCTAGTTTAATGATACTGCATGAGTTACTTCAAACTTCAAGTTATGTTAAGTAGGTGAAACTATTTAAGTAAAATGATGTGAATGTGAGAACACTACATTATGCATACTGTGCCAATTTCTGACATGTAACAAGAAACTGAAGTGCATGAGTTTGTGAATTGATCACGTGTGGTGAAATATAAGGTCACATTATAAATATTGTTTAGTTTCAAATTTTGAGGAAGGAAAATAGAAGTCAACAAAAAAAGACCAATGAAACTGATAAAGGGAAAATGCAATGCTTATATCAATGTATTTATGATACCATATGCTACAATAAACCCTGCACTTGCAGCTGTGCCGACAGTGTAATTTCTTTGTGATGTTTGATTAAAAGTGAACCTTTTACAGTTAATAGAATTCACTGATTCACTTTAAAGGTAAAATAAGTAATCTCAATTATTGCTGCTACATAAATCAACTTTGATATTATATGCACGTACATAACAAGATATAAATGTGTTACTATATGTATGAACCATTAATTTTTTCATCAACAATAAAAATTTAGAACTATTTTACTCTTTAATAAAATTGCTCACTTTTTAATATACTTAGATTTTTGTGCACATGAACTATATAATTTACCTTGACTAATGGTGCCTGCTAGAGAATAGATAGTAAAGACTATTCATAATATGATTGGAATTTGGGAAATTAACTATTAGTATTAAGGGAGAAGAAAAATTGTGCTTTAACAGTAGTTGGATCAAAAGTGTTAATAATTCCAAAGAAAATATGTGCTAACACATACTCCAAAATTTTCAGAAGACACTTTTGATTCCATATATATAGAAATGTATAGCATAGTAGAGCTGAAAGTGCAACTAGTGTACAGCATAGTAGAGCTGAAAGTGCAACCAGCGTAGTGGATTCATTAAAAGGTAAACTTATAAACTAAACCGTAGTATTTAAACAAAGTTTTGTACTTTGTAACGCTAATTTATTGAATAACAGAAAACTACAACAGTCACTCTACTTCGAAGACATTGGCACAATTAATTCTATGATAAATTGTCTTCTCAACAATCAGACCCACATCGAGTATATAGGAACCAAGAAACACTGAAGATATATCTTTTTCTTTCTTCCTTTGTTTCTCTTTTTCTTCCATATATTTTATTCTTATAATTGCTGAAAAAGTTGAGCATTAGTTTCATAAAAGCAACTCTTTTAGACAAGTTTCAAATTTTAGAATCAATAAAAACATTCATCTATACTCTATAGGTGCAATAAAGATGAACCTATAATGGTTGTTGAGGTTAAGGATCTAGTATATGATGTTAGTGTAGTGCTAGGCCTTTTTCACCATTCATTTGTTAAAATCTCACATACACTTTGGTCTGTGCTTTCACAGACAAATGATGGTAAAGCTAAAAGTACTATGTTTTTTGTAGAGCTGCATCCGTTGCTTTCCACAACACAGAAGCATTGCCCTTCATGTTTTTCTTCTAAAAAACATAGCTTCAAGGCCTTACAATAAGTCACCTTTTTACTTTGAGGTAACTCTCACAGATCCCAATTTTATGATCATAGTGAAAACTCAAAAAGTGTAGTAAATGTCAGCTAGATTTGCTGTTTAACATAATATCAATGATACACAAATGGGTGAATGTTGGATTTGGATTTCATGCAGTAAATGAATTACACGTTTATTGATCTTGGTCGTTCGATCTTAAATCAACAAAGAATATTATTTAAATATAATTTAGTAAAGATATAATGGAAATCGTCTGATTGCAAATCAATAGTCGAGATCAATTAATATGTGCTAATATGTATAACTTTTCTTTTATTTGTGTGAAATTTATTTTGAAAGCTATCCATTAGCCAATTGATGTTCTGATAGACAACATAGTCGAATATCTCACCTTGGGGTCGAGCGCTTGAAGTGATTTATCGCCTTGTGCCACCTCATAGCTCTGATTTTAGACTATTTATGTGTTGAGAATCACTCATAGTATATCGACGATAAGTGAGTACGATCCAAGTGTAATCTTGTTTACTAGACCACACTATTTAAACACAAATTTTGATCAATAACCTAAACTTAAATAATGAACCTTTATTTGTATTTTTCCTATCTATTTTCTTTTGAACTTGCTCTTCCACCAACCCTAAATTGATTCTTTGGTGGCATTGAGCAAGGCATTTAAGCAATTATGTGACTCTTCCCTTCACCAATTGATAAAGTTCTCTACAACTTACTTATTACACTCCTCTCTACCTCCACAACAAAGTTACATCATTTTCTTTTCGTCCTTTTCCTATTGGAATTATTTTAGGCACATAGAACCTATATAACTTTACTATGCTGCTTTTTCCTGATACATATCTGACAAAAGTGCTCTTCATTTTTATAACACAATCAAAATGATTTTTAATTGGTTGTTAAGTGTTAAGTCAAATAAAATACTTTAATCAAATTCCTCCCTAGCTACTCCCTATGCTCACATAATTAGTCCTTTCATCATACACCAAAGAAAATAATAATGCATTGGAAAGTCTAAAGAAATTAATAAATAAAAAAGTACATAAAGCATAAAAAAAACATACCTGTGAACATATATTAATAAAATTGATGTTAGTTAGTGAAAAAGCTGTCCAAATTTGAAGAGTGTGTTTAGAGGAAGAAGCAGAAGCATTATATGGTTTGACATGTGAAACATGAAAGTGGAATATGCTTTACTAGTTTCATGCAAGTAATCCTCAGAGACAAAGAAAAGAAGAGAAAGATAGGGAGTATCAATAGTGTTATAAGGTACATGAAGGAAGAGAGAGAGTGTGTGAATTAGTCAACATAGTAATGTATCAAAAGCATGTTATGATAAACTCATTTGAATATATTGTTGAAATGGAATAGAAGAGAAGGAAAATTGAAAGAAAAAAAACAAGTGTTTACTTGAACAGACAAATGAAAATTGGTGATGTGTATGATTAATTCAGAAAAAGCATGCAATGTAAGTGGACTAATACATTCTAAAGTGCTCCTATATTGATTGTAAAGATGCTTATGTGTGGGGACAAGTCTATACATACCTCAAATATCCACTGTGCACTCATCATCATGCTTTCCCCCACTAAACTTTGGGATATTCTTTTATTTGGATTATACGCCATCACAGTTATATTTAGTTGTGAAATTAATTTATTAATGGTCCATCAATTAAGATCAGATGATTTAAAAATATTTAGAATTTTAAATTTTATTATATTTCGTTCGATTTTTAATTCAACAGTCACTAATAGGTCTTTTAAGAGAATTTACTGTAAGAAAGAAAAAAAAATTATAACAATTTTTTTTTTTTGTGATAAATAGTTTTAATAAGAAGAGAAGAGACAAGGTAGGATAAGTGTTATTTTTTCCGTTTGGGTTCAATTTATAAGTGCATCCCGATTAAGCACGTCTTTGTAAATGTGACGTCATTTTGCTCAATTGTTAATTTTTGTTTTATCAATTTATTATTGAATGCATTTTTTTATTTGATAAATTAAACTAAATATATTTATCACGCATATCAAATGATGAACATCATGATCATGCATGATAATAATGATGATTATCTTGAATTATTTGGAGTTTCTTAATAAGATCTTGTAATTATTATGAATTGTTCAAACTAATCTTTGAACCGACCATGTGCCTTTTCATGAAGGAATATAGTCAGCATTTCTTCTGCGGAGATCAATACCAACCAGTTTGTTTATTCTGCATGCACCACTTTAATTGATGTGTTTTTTTTTCCTCTTAACCTTGGTAATATTATATTTACCCTTGTATATCATATCATATATAAAATTTTACATGAGGAAATGTTGAAAAAAAAACATGTCATGATTTTAATCTCAACCGATCCCTTTAATGCACACACTCTTATTCAATATACTTCTTATGTTCATTTTTTTAATTGTCACATTTATAGAAAAAAAATGTTTTAAATTTTTGCAAAATTTAATGTAATATTTATTATTGATTTGTCAATAATACTTTTAATTATTTGTTGTGAAAAGAAAAATAAATAATGTTAACAAAAATAATAAATTTGATTGATTGTTTTGGTATGTATAAAAAACAAACAAAAAATAACAATTAA
>JBBPBT010000659.1:3315681-3328104 GCA_037974875.1 Cicer bijugum
ATAGTCATTTTTTATGCACAATCACCCCTCTAAATTATTTGTTCTCATTTATTTAAACAAGTAATTTATACATAGATTTAATTTTTCTTACATGCAATATTCTTTGATTTGCCATCTTATTACAATATTTATTTGATTTAAATCAACATATTAATTTCAATTCATTACAAATTCAATCAATAATTTTAGAATAATTCAACCAATGATTTTAAAATCATCAACATTACAAATCCACATATATAAATATTTCAAACACTTTGATCTAGTCACAATTATAGACAATTTGTTGTTTTATGATATTAATTAGAATATCAGTACATTTATTTGCAAATTTATCCTCTTTTATTTTAATAATTTTAAATTTGTATTATTCCATATCGATATATTCTTCATATATGAATAAATAAATGTTGTTTTGTAGTTTAAAAACAACACAATTAACCAGTATTATGTCATTTGCAGTATTTTAAAGCTAGAAGTCAATATAAGATCGTAAGTGACCATGTGTCAACTGGTCAATCCTATTACTAATGACACACCGGGAAAAGCATATTAGAAAACGTTGACACAAACCCATTACCTTTAATGAACTATTCAATGGTTCTATAAAAAGGGTAACGTACTATTTAAGCATGAACCTGCTGCAATCTTCAAGAGTTTGTGGAGTATGCAGTGGTAAATATTAATATCAACGCAATGGAACAGTAATTCCAGATGATAAAAAAGCGTGCAACATAATATTTTGCATGTTTTCTACTCCCTATGATGTCAAACTCAAAAAATGCTACAAAACTATTCCAAAATACAGCCTGCATAGGTTCAATAGTCACCCAAACAAATCGTCGTCGTCGTCGTCGTCGTCATCAGCATTACTTGGATTACTGTCTGATTTTCCGCTTAGTGTATTCTCTTTTCCATTTTCCGTAGCAGCTGGAGGTCGTTCACTACTACTTACAGGTGAGTATGCCCAGGCTGATCCAACTTTGACAGATAAGGATTCTCCATAAAGGTCGTCATAAATCCCAGTTTTCACCGGGGTTTTGATCTTTTTTAGGACTTCTTGTAGTTTATCAGTCACACCTTTTTGGGATGAATCTGCCTCCTTAACAGAGGACTGCTCTTTCCCCTTTGGAATTACAGTAATTTGTACAAGAGATTCATATTTACCGACAAGACTTCCTTCCTTAACACCAACTGGACCAGGTTCTGTTTCTACATCTACACCATCTGAAATTCCAACAACCTGAACTAATTCTCCCCCAACTTGATCCCTGAAGGAAACTCTTGTCTTCTTGATTCTCTTAGCAGCTCTTTCTGATTGGTGATCCTTGTTTTTGCCACTTGCTGAACTACCTAGCTCAATAGATTTGGACACTAGATCAGACTTGTTGATGCCGTAACGATTCAGCAACGTATTATAGGTAACAACAGCTTCTTCATCTGATGGGTCAGGAGGTGGTGGGAAATTAATCTCCGTGGGTGGTGGAGGACGAGGGAAAAGAGCTGCATCATTTTTTCTTAATATGTATACTCTCGTGGATGCAGCAAACCGCAATGATTGTCCCACTTCAAACTCAACTGGTGAATCCTTGGTCAATCGCTCATTTGCAACAAAGGTACCATGAGCAGATCCCAAATCAATTACATATACGCTGAAATAAAATGAAAAAGTGTTCAAGCTAATAAAATCACAGCTTGCAAGGGAATCATCACTCCTAAATCACAAAAGACATATTTAGTTTAATATCTAAAACCGCTGAAGTTGTTCCTTAGTCATCTATAATTAATTTTTATGAATAACTGATTAACAAGAATTGGTATGGTTTGTGAATACTTTAGTTTTGATAAGATAAAAATGGTGTCATTTGATCCATCCAAGTAATAGATGCAAGCTATTGGAAAAAGGCTTTAGTTTCTGCTGTTCTTGTTGCATACTTACTTCTGAGGCAAAGTATTTAGAATATGTAATTCAGAAAGAAAATGACATGATATAGAGAAGTATTGCATCCATTCCAGTAATCATGTTCTAACCTCCCATTCTTGTGAGGAATGACAGCAGCATGTTGGCGAGAGACAGATTGATGATCAAGCACAAAATCACAAGTCTGGATTTGCCTCCCAAATATATGTCTCCGTCTGTCCAGATTAATCCGATCTAACACCTGACCATCCTTCATAACTTCCAGGTAAAAAACACCTGGCCGCGGCTCAATCGCCCAATCTGGTGGCTGCCATGTCGACTGCCCTCCTCCAATCTGAGTTGCCTGCTGACTCTGCCCCAACAGCGGGGCAGCCTCCACTCCCACAGCTTTGTGGGAAGCATATTGCTGTTGATGCTGAGATTGGTGAACAGAACTCTGGTGAGACTGTGAATAACCACCTACTTTACTAGAAGACTGAGCAACATTTCTTGAAGATGAATTGACAGAAACGGAGAACGGTTCCAAATTCTCGGCTTTCTTAAACCTATCAAGACCTGATGTTCTTCCATACATTCTCTTTAAATGACACTAAATGAATGAGCTCCCTCAACTATGAGCTCACAAATAAGTTGCATCACAATGTCACAATGACTCCAAATCTTAATGACATGCTATTAAGCTCTCTTTGCACAAACCCTAAAAACAATTTGGGATAAAAAAGAATTAAAAAAAAACATACCTTGTAAGTAAGTAAGTAAAAGGAGTGACATTAACACATCACAACATAGAAATTGGCTCAAAAGAAAATAAGCAATACATAATGATTATAAGATAAATGGGTAACCAAAGATGAAAAAACCTGAACTATTCTACCCTAGAATAAGAATATACTATTAATCTTCTGGAAAATTGGGGATAAATCTATCACGTGATAGAACTATAATCTTAGCAATTAAAAAGCAAATTGCATGTGTAATTCCAAAGTTAGAATGAAATACAGAAGAAGAAAAAATTGATCGGGGAAATGAGGAGTTTGAGAATCGCACCGATTAGGGTTTTAGAAACGCTGCGTCTTTGAGAAGCGGAGCAGAGAGAAACACAGAAAGAAAGATGCTGAATTCAATTTTATTTTGTAAATATTTTTATGTTTTATAATTATGTTATTACTAATCACTTCCTCCGTCTGGAGGAAATGACAATCTTATCCACGAGATTTTTATTAGTAAACCACAATTTTAATTTGTTTAAGAGTGTAGTAACTCATTGTAACATTAATATCCTACATATCTAAATATTAAAGTTAATTTAATTCTGGTGTTTTAGAGCTTTTAATAGTATTTTAATAAAATTCCAAAAAAAAAAAATTATGAACAGCTATTTTTGTTAGACACTTTAGAATTAAAAATTTATTTATTGAATTGATATAATCGATTTAATATAATTTTTTTAAATTGATAATTAAACCAATTAATTTAATATGAGGATTAATCTAATGGTTTTATCATTAAATCGATGTTGTGTGTCATAATTTTATTGTCATGTGCTTTGCTCATATGATCTGAGACTTAAATGACAATATTACATATTCTTAAGTCTTAGTTCATTTTACCTCTATATACCTTAGAACTAATTATGACAAAATTTATAGCTCTTTTAAAATTAAAAAAAAAATGTCAATATTACATTAACAACAATAAAAATTCAATAAATTACAAAATTTAAAAATTTAGAAACATAGTTATGCTTCTTACCCATTTTCTAAACCTAAAATTTTGGTTTTTTGTTGCCCCAATTTTTTCTAAGGACTTTTTTTAATATTAAGTTATATTATTTTGTTAATGTTATAAATAAATAAAAAATATTTTAAATTTTAGTTGTTATTATAAACAAAAGTTAATTATTTTTGAATCATTTGATGCATCTAGTTGAACATTTGACATAAAAAAGACAATTTAATTTGTATTTTATATAAAATTTAAAAAATTAATTATATTTAATTAATTTTCTTAATAATTATGAAAGTAATTTTTTAAATTTATAATAGCAATCGGAGGGTATATCTTTCAGAAAAACAGTGTCTAAGAATTTTGGAACCTCAAGCACAGTGTCTAAGAATTTTGGGACCTTAAGCCAAAAAAATTAAAAAGACTTCATAATATATTAAACTATTTCTTATAATAATATTTTACTGTTGTATATAGGCTTTAGTGAGTAAGCAACTATTAAATTTTGAAAAGTTATTGATACCTAATTCTTTGAAAAGGTAATTAAAATTTCCAAAAGTATAACCAATAATTACAACTTATTTACTTGTTACTCTCACCAAAAAGTATGATGTACCCTTTTCTATATATATGATGATTCATTCCTTATTTTTAAATATATTGGTTTTGTTAATTTAAATGTTTGATGTAGTGGGAAAAGGGTCAGTATTAGATTTAATATATTGTAGATTTAATTTTTATTAATGTTATTGTAATAAAATAAACGTAAATTTTTTGTAAATGATGAACAAGTTATAATATTTTTCTATTTTAAATTAAAATATCATATTTTACGTAAAATTTTATTCTATTATATAATATAAATGAGTGAGGGTTCGTTGCCTCTAAAAGTAATTTTGAGATTAGTTACTTTAATTATTAATTTTATATAAATGATGAATTTTATTTTTTCATGTTGTTATCATCTTTGCAAACTTGAGAATCACTTTCAGGTGCACTTGAATATTTTTATTCAATAATAAAAAGTTGAATTACTATAATTATTTATAATGTGATCTTATTTATTTATAATCTAATATGAACTCAATATAGATTCATTAAATGAGATCAATCGTACCACGATAAAAATGCCGTTCTCTTTTTTAGAAAACTGACAGTTTGACACATCTCTAACAATGAACTCGCCAAAAATTAAATTTTAATTACACGCTAGCAGACGAACTCATTTGACCACCGTTGGAAATTCTCTTATAACCTAATTAGATTTTCTTTTCATTAGCATGGACCAAGTCGGTTATTTTTTTTTTTGCATATATTGTGAGCCAAGTGTCAAATATGTCGGTATTTTTTGAATTTTAACTTAACGTTATTAACGTTCATCTTGTATACTAAAAAACAGGATAGAAGAAAAATGCTATGTTAGAAAATCAACACAAACTTAAACTTTATGACATTGTTTCTTGTTTATTTAACAGAATGTATATGACAATGTTAAAAAGCCATAATACTAAGAATGTGTTTCATATTCTAACAAATCAATCAACAAGAAATTGAAGTATGGTGCTTCATGTCATGGCCTTCTAAGGAAAAAAAAAACATCTTCATTGTTATGACTGTGATCTGTCACAATCTTAAAATTTATGAGTATACTACATACATGTTGCTGACCCTAGTGATAAGCAGTCAACTATGCACATCAAACAAAAATTGGAACTGCCAGTAACTGCTGTTACAATGAGTATCTTCTGCCAAAGTAATGGTTATGCACAAGTGAACAATCAGGTATTCTCTCCTACGAGTAAAATCTATTTTGAAGACAAAACTTGGTAGCGAGTCAACCAATGAGCACAATTTCCAGCATCATTCTAATTCTGATCAAAGTTCCACTGATATTCAATGAAGTTAGGATTTCCATGTAATCCATAGAGAGACGGCACAATTACGTGAATCTTATAATTTGATGCATCATATATTCAAGTCAAAGCACGTGAATGGAACCGACATTTGTGCTGACATGATATCAGCTAACTCCCATGTTTAAGTCTCATTTGCTATCTAGGTAAAAGCTCCTTCTCAGCTAGACTAAAGGTCATTTTAAGACGTTCCTGCAGATTTTGTAGAATGTTCTTTGTAATCCTTTTCTGATTCTTTGTGCTTTTCAGCCATTCAATACCAAATAATACTAGCACTCTACACCCTTTTGCTTTTGGGGGTAAATCCTCTATTTGGTAGCGAAGGTGTATCTGTGGCATAAAGGTGACTGTTAGAACACCAACTCTGGTTCAAAAGAAAAAACCGATAAAATAAAAACAAAGAATACACGAGATTTGATCGCGGAGTTCAACCAATTATTCCTATGTCTCCGACTGCAAAGGGGCTACAATGTCTTTCTATTATTCAAGTTTGTGGTTATAGATTGCAACTTGTGTTTAAATACTATGGTTCAGTAAACTATGAGTCATACTTATCAATAAACTATGAGTCATGCTCAAAAGAGACATAACAGATAAATCATAGAACACAAAGATATACAATCACACAATGTAAGTCGATAAACAAGATAAAATTGGTTACTCACATTGAAATGATCACCAAGAGGAACACCATGAAGATTCATAACCTCTTCCACAAGCCAACCCTTTCCATCCGAAAGGGGAGATCTTTGCTGAGTACTTGTAACTTCGCCTTTATAACTTGAAACATGCTTCTCAAATTTGTAATATACTGCCCTCTCTGAAATATCACAGTTCTCTGATACCCAAGGGGTATAAGAGTAATTAAGACAACCGGAGTTTTCCATGACCCGGCGGTCAACCTCACCCCCACTAAATATCTCCATGAGGAAACTTGCCTATAATAAGTAAAGGAAAATACTTTAATCAGACTAACATTCAGAATATTGTACTAAAAATTGATTAAGGAACTGATAATTTGCATTGCAGTGGACGAGCACGAGCCCTTGTGTGCGTTAGGAGAGAGAAAGAGAGATTACAGGAAGTGGAAGTGAACAAGAATAAATCTCAGACATGCTGACATCATCTACGACAAGGAAGGGGCAACTGTCTTCACTAATAAGGCTTTTGGTTTCAGATTCTTCTTCAACAAACTTCACCTTCTGTTCAGGACTCAAAGATCTAGCCTTCCATAGAGCCATGATTGTCCTATATCACCACCAAAATAGTTTCAAAATAACAGTATATCTTTCATATTACTATCTATATTACCTTAGCAGATTATTTCTTAGTAATAGAAATATATCATGCCAGTGTATAAATTAGATGAGCCAGAAAATTTTGCAAAACTAGGGAAATATATGTGGCAGTTATACAATTCACACACCAAAGCCAAAGTGGAGAATAGTGACCATTGGAAAGCAACCACTTTTTAAAAAAATGATAATAAAAAATAGTAGGAAGCAAACACTATCCAATATTTCCATATAACAAAAAGCTCATGTTTTTCGGTTCATGTACTGTACAAATAATTACGGAACAGCGCCATTGTTGTCACCGTGAAATCAAAATCATCAAAATATCATGCCTTTTCTTCCCATTTCGTCACTAAGCAATTTGAACTTGTATTAGTATGACAGAGTAATACAAAAAAAGAGAATTTCACATAAACAAACTATGCAAATTATTTTGACACCATGTTGTTAGCAAGTTAACTACAAACTCTCATTATGAGGTGACAGGATTTTAGTGTAGTTTTTGAGTAATAGCAGTCCAGATACACACAAAATTCAGCAAAATATTTATTAGACTATCCAGATATGAATCAACCAAAGAGTTGCACTTGTAAATTGACAATGCCGACATCTTTAACACAATGCATTTTCAGAACAACCTCAAAGGACTAGACTCAAAACACACAAAAATGTTAATCAAAATGGAAATTAGAAACAGACAGTTATAGAAAACATGATAGATTTTTGTACAAGTGACAGATATGTATATACAAGAAACTAGTTCCTAAGTTATTATACAATGACTATTATCTACCTGTATGCGACACCGAAAGATACAAAGGACTGGAAATGGAACTTTAGCCTTCCTTGTTCATCTTGTGTTTTTGCACCATGCCGCGCATCCCCACCTCTACCCTGCCGAAGAGTTATGACAATTATTGGACTCCCCATTGATGAAAATGTTGGAGGAACAACCTGGATTTCTTCAATATCCTCCCAAAGAAAAAAGAATTTTGTTTTCTTTCCAAACAAATTTGCATGGAATCCAATTATTCTTGCTGATAGAAAGAGGCGCCCCTGCAGAGAAACATTGGCAATTTGATGAGATAATAATAAAGAAACATGCACCAGAAAATTCCAAAATTGAAAAAATAACCACGAATTTTAACATCACGTAACATAATAAAGTAAACCACACCTGCAGGGGCATTTTTCTTTTCAAATGACAGGTGAAGTCATTGATGAGAAATTCCTCTGGTGGAAGCACAAAGAGTTTCTGGAACGCCGAATTAGTTTGAGGAGACCGCAAATTGAT
The DNA here is from genome assembly GCA_037974875.1 of Cicer bijugum. Classification (NCBI taxonomy): domain Eukaryota; kingdom Viridiplantae; phylum Streptophyta; class Magnoliopsida; order Fabales; family Fabaceae; genus Cicer; species Cicer bijugum. The sequence continues at coordinate 3,323,830 of JBBPBT010000659.1, forward strand.
CTACATTTTAAAAAAAAATACAAGAAAAACCATAAGAAAGGTAACATAACAGGTGTCTGAAATAGATAAGACAAGTGTTTTACATACCTTCTTCCCAACCTCTTTTTCCATTTTATTTAAATAGTCTTTTGCTACATTGCCACCTCTAGTGTTGTCCAGGAAAATTCTTAAGTGCAACTTAGACTGACACGCCAAAGCTAACTTTCCTTCAAGAGGAACCCATATATCAGCAAGATCTGATATGTTTGCTTTTAGAAAATTAATTTCAGCGTGCCCTAGACATGTAGTTGCATCAAAAGGTCCATCAAAATCATAAACTTCCACATCCAGCACAGAAGGAGGATCATCCATTGCATCAAACTCAAATATTTCTGTAAACATATAAAATGCTCTTTAACAAAATCAATTAATCAAGTATGGTATCTATTCAGTTTATTCAGAGTTTATATTCAAGTTATAAAGAAAGAAAATAATAAATGATGGCATGATATTCACCGTTCCATAAAGGATCAGATTTCTGGAATTTGATTGAACTGGTTCTTACTTTTCCATTGCAAGTAAACACCACATATGGATCAGAGAACCCACCAGAGTCAACAGAAGCTAAATTGCTTCCTTCAATCAAGGCAACAGTTAATAACCACCCATCTCCTTGTGCTTTGATTCCATGATCGCTACCTAATGTTGAGTACCAAAAAATCAGCATAAACAAAGACACAAGATCGTCAAGTTAAGTAAATACGCAAAACACTAGAAAGAAACGTATCATGGTTGATCCATCAATAGAAATACTAAGTCAGAGACAAAAAGGAAAGCCAGATTTTTGAAATGATAAGTATATAATTCAATCAGCGTGCGATTACCCTTTCGTGCTCTGGCTTTTATGAAGCGTGAGATTAAACCCAGCATGCGTTCACCTTGAAGAACCATGACAGCACAAACAACAAATTCACCTATTGAATCTGGCAAGTCAAGCCCTGCAAACTCAAGCCCTTGAATTGTACTCGGAGAAGCAAGCCATACGTGGACAAGCACATACAACCCTATGAAAACCGTTGAGACTACCGTGAAGTTAGCAAAATACTGTACAGCCAGCTTCCAATCTGACTGCGGCTCTGCTTGTAACGATGCCAAAGCTTGTTCCTTACTGGAATTAAGTTCCGTCAGATCAAAGGGTTTAACATTCTGAGCTAACAACCCGGCATACTGTTCAAAACTTTCCTTCATACCTTGCCGAGCCCCATTTTCTATCACTCCTTTCATCATGGTGCTCTGTAGAAAATTCATTCGCCATGATATAACCAGATGTGAACACTGCTCTCCTGATGGCAACTCAGGTCCAGGTGTGATAATATAGAGCACTTCAGTCCTAAAGGTGCTTCCATACACAACATCAGGAGTACTGACACTGACTAGAACAGCAAAGTTCTTCCCATCGGCTTTTAAATATGTTTGTTCCTCAAAGGCTTTGACCGCCTTGATTAATTTACTGGGAGCCTTGACGTAAGTGACTAACCTTTTGAAGCTCTCCCCACCGTTCTCAAACTTCCAAGGTCCGATTTGTAAGTCTGTACTACCCTGTATATCTGCCAATGACTTGAGAAAATCTGAATCGGAAGAAAATAGTAAAATGTTCAAGTCTTCTGGTGCGATAATATAATGTTGATCGACAAACAACCCTCCTGGTAAATTGCTCGGAATTTCACTTCCTTGATCTGCAGACTGCATTTTCTTCATAGCTTCTTCAAAAGTCTCATCCAAGGACTGATCCTCGGTCTTGACCTCGCTAACTTCCACTTTACTAAATTCAGATTGGTCTGAATCAATGCTTCTACGCAATGGGGTTGATGAAGAGAAATCAGAACTCTTATTAAAGATATGAGCAATTCTTCCTGTGAGTGATTTCTGTGGACCAGCTTTTTCATCCTTAGTAGATGTAACTTCTTCTCTTACAGGAGAAGATGAGATTGAATATGTAGTGGAAGAAGACCTTGAAGGTGATTCCGTAGCAGAATCAGCAATTTTTCTTGGATGGAATACTAGATCACCATTAACATTTGACTCAACTGATGCAGTATTCTGCAAAAAGTATATGCTCAAACGAACCTCACCTGCTGGGAAGAAATAAAAACACCAGAATTTTAAGTTCAAAATATCAGCAAAATGATGGCTCATATATTAATGTTCACAGTTAGTAATAGTATGCATATTATTTTCCAAATGACTCGAGGTTCCCCTTAAGCTTTACTATCTATAGTCTCAAATTTAGACACAAACAATCAGTCATACAATTTTAAGTCCAAAACCAATATAACAACAGCACAATTTTAAGTCAATAAAATAAGAGTAAAACCCTCATTTGATCCTAGAAAGATTTTCAAAACATCTACTTGATTCTCGAAAGACTATCGCATCAATTTGTTGAATGAAATCTTTTGGCATAAAGTATTTTAAAAGTAACTGCTTTTTTATAACCATTTATAGGTACCAAGTATTCACTGCCACTTAGCAGTGATTAACCTCGGTCTGAGAACCTATTGGGCACACAGGTGGATTCTCTCCTCCCAACCAGATTTTCTCCATATGCAAGTGTTAGAGATCGAACCTCTAATCACTTTCTTAAGATGCCCAAGTTCTTTAACACTTAATTGCTAACTGATGCCAAGAACAAATTGATGTCATACAATAACATTGAAGACCAATCTCACATGGCTAATCCTAGGAGAACTAAACTAAGGTTTACATACAAAATAAGTAAACAATAAAACTTCTAGTTGAGCAAGGAAATAAAAAAAACATGGCCAAACAAATGCAAGCTAATTAAACAAAAAAACTATTGAATGAAGTACATAAAAATAAAAATAAGAAAAGTTGAATTAAGCAGCACAAACACACCAGATTCCCTGTTCTTGGACTTCTTGCTTTTTGGTTGCAAAGAGTACCAAGCAGTGCCAAGGGATTTGATATCCTCATCAAAAACAAGTGACATAGGAACTTTAAGTTGACCAACAAAGTCATCAATTAAGAACTTATCTTCATCCATAACAGAAATTACCAATTCTTCACTAAGATCATCCACCTTAAAGCTAAACTCTTCATCCCATTTAGGATTCAAATTTTTCTTAATCACTTTGGTTCTAAACCTTTGTTTTCCCAACTGTAACCTCACATATGGATCACTCAGCCCATTAGGATCCGTCGGTGGCAAATCCTTTGCCTCAATCACACGAACCACAAGCTTCATTATTCAAACAAAAAAACTCAAAAGGGTACCAAAAATTTGAAGTCAAAGACTAAAAAAAGTCAACTTTATCATTCAACTTGACAACCCAGAAGATTTTTTCAAAGGGGCAATGCAGTTTATGCAAAAGGAGAAGAAAATAAGTAGTAAACATTAAATGGGTGAGAACAAAGAATGAATGGAAAACTAAGAATTAAGAAACAAAAATATCTCTATAGATGTGAAATTTTTCAGTGAAGAGATGAATAAGAAGAGAAACTGAATCATAAATATTGAATCTGTGAAAGAAATGGCGTGGAAGCTGATGATCTGTGATAAAATTAATTCAAAAATCAAAATGATTGGATAGTTTTGAAAGAAGAAGAGAGAAGGAGTAAAATACTGTCAACCAAGTAAGAAAGAGAGAAATTCTATATTATTTTTTTTATGAGAAAGAAAGATAAAATTTTGAGAGTGAATAATGAGATAAGAGAAATTGGTAAAGACTCAAAACAAATTAATGGAATGATTGAAGGGGTTGGAATAATGGAAAAAATTGGATATGAAAAATAAGGAAAAAATATAATAGTACTTTAATTCACTCTTTGCAAAAAAGTAAATATACTTTTTCTTTTTTGTTTATATTTTTTTATGAAAAAATATTTGGTTGAGGGACAATATGTAGCCACAATCAGATTCGTGGAATTGAACATGTAAATAATAGATATTGACCAAATCATTAAAGTTCAATTTTCTTTATATTTAATTTATAAATTTATGAATAAACTAAAGTATATAAATATATTTATAAAAATATAGTATCAATTGACATCCTGATGTCAAAGTTAAGTTTGATATTAAATCTCATCCATTCAATATATTTAATTCAAAGGCCAAAAGTTATTGAGATTTGTCTTACATTATTTCCTTAAACAACATATATTTTTATATTTTGGATTAATTATAGTTTTATTCTTTTTATTTTAATCAATTCATAAAATTGATCTGTTATTTTAAATTTTGATATTTTAATTTTTTTTCTAATTTTTAATTAA
>JBBPBT010000659.1:3364341-3378546 GCA_037974875.1 Cicer bijugum
AAATATAACATATATTTTTGGTAATTTATATTTTATATCATTATATATATATATAACAAAGGTGGTATCTAATTTTAGGGGAAACAGATTTATTTCACTTAAACTCCTGACACAAATTTGTTTCCATTTAACAATATTTTGATTTGAGTTAAAATAAAATTATCAAATCTTGACTCCTCTTTTAATAAACTTACAAAATTAAATAAATTTACTAAAGTTATAGGTCATAAAACTTAATTTACAATATTATTTTTTTTTAAAAAAAATTTATGCAAAAAAAGTAAAATCAAAATAGTGCTTATTTTTTTAATTTTTTTAAAAGTGAAAATACATTATATGACAAACCAACATCTTAACACTCCTTTACTACCATTATCATTTGCAACACTCTAAAAATATTAATAAAATGAAAAGTAAAATACAAAATTACTTGGAGAAATTATAAGGTTTGAGGTGGACCTAAGTTTGAGGCAGAAGTATTCACAAGAGACATACAATTGTGCTCCTCTAATGGGGTGATGTACCTACAAATACTATGAAAGTCAACTCAATATATGTAATTAAAAACACCGAGAGGATTTTGGAATGAAGTGTGTGCAAGCTCTCTCTTTTTCATATGCCATTTTATAGGTTCACGAAACATACACATACTTCATTAATTGTATATTTAGAAAATCTATACACCCACAAATCTTACACATACTTCATTAATTGCACATTTAGAAAATCTATACACCCACAAATCTTATGAATGTGAGTCAACTTTTTATTAATTTTTTATTGGTGTCATTTAGATTTGTTGGCTACCCAACATATTTAGACCTAATCAAAAAATAGGTTGAGTTTTAAAATATTTGTTGATCCAATATTGTATTATCGATGTTATTTAATACGAAACAAATATTTGAAGAAATAAAAAATGATGAAATACTAATTTATAAAAGGTTGGTGTTATATTTAATAAATAACATAAAAGTGAAGATGAAAAAGAAACAAATTCTAAACTCATACTTTTTCGTTACTTTTTCACTATTATATATTTTCTATGTTCTATACGCCACTACTAGTATATAAAAAAAGTGACTGAACATAATCCTCAAAGATTGACATAGATAATTCAACATTTCATTCACGTTCATATTAATTGTTAACTTAGATTCAGCTTCAAAATTTTGCAATATATAGATTAAACGTGAAATTTATTTTAAATCAAGATTTTATTTTTTACCATAAAAAGGAAATGACTCAAAATATAGATGTTGGTGTTTGATTAATTTGAAAAGTTGTGTAAGAGTATAATGCTTGGCAACATATCTTAGCCTTACCATAAATCAATAAAGACAAGATGAGATGACTACTTTCATCAGCAACAAAAAATGAGATGACTTCATAGGGTCCCTTTACATGTCATGTTGGACCAAGAGGGAGAAATGTTGGATACTTGGGGAAGAAGACACGTTAAAAGCCATAAAGTACTCCCACACTATAACACCACAATTAATGGAGGGTTTTTTTTTTTTTTAATAAAGTAAAATGTGCATTTCATACTCTAAAGTTATTTCGACACATGCTTTTTAACCACCCTTTTATTTCTTGGGAAATGTTAATGAGTTATAAAAGCATTGTTTAAAAGTCAAAATACTATTGGTAAGTTTTTATTAAAAATTGTGTTGCATCAGAAATTGAAATATTTAATTTTTTTCAATAAATAACTGTATTGTTTTTGAAATTCTTAAACAATGTCCTTAAAACACATTCATTAATTAGATGTGATTTATTTTTTTTTCTTTTATAATTAATTACTGTTTCTTTCCCTTTTTATAAGCATCTATTATATATTTTATATGAATAATATTATTAAAATACAGTTTGAGATATAAATATAATATCATATAAAATACAATTGAAGTCATGTTTATTTTTTTATAAAATATCAAAATATTATATTTGTGACTCATTTTATGTTTCAATATTATTCATTTTGTATAATATTAAGATTAAGAAAAATTGATAGTGAAATTAATGAATATATTTTGTGTATTTCAATGCAATTTTGTATATTTCTAAGACAAATTGATAGAATTAATAAATGATATATTTAATAAAAGAAAAATAAACAAGGATTTTGGTGAAAAAAAAAAACTTATATTTAAAGTTTTTTTTTCTAAAGAGAACTTATAATTAAATTTCATTAATTTTGGTAAATGAAGTGCGTGATTTTTTTTTTCAGGTGTATTAAAGTGCATGATTTCTAACTAGTCACAACAACAACTCCAAAGGGTGGAACATGATCGTGCAGTCACTTGTTTCGTTGGAAAATTGGCTACCATTCACCCAATTTATATATATATATATATATATATACCAAAACAATAGTACCTTTATATACTCCAAAGGGCATCTTGCTTGACTTCTATGTTGCTTCCATTTTCTTTCTTGTCTTCTCATGCCTACATTGTTATAGAGCAATTTTGAAGCCTATATAGTAGAAATTTTCTATATAAATTTAATGTAATGTAAATCATTAATTCTCATATTATTATTTTTCAAATGAAATATTGTTTATAAACTTTTTATAATTAATAGCATTATAACAGAGAAAATTACATAAAATTTATCAAACAACTTTATTTTAAAATGTAATATACTTTTAAAAATATAAGTAAGATAAGTTATAAAACGACTTTGATTTCCTATAAATATAGGATTTATTTGAAAGTTGATGTACATAATGAATAACATATATTCTCGTTTAATTAATTTTTATTAGTTAACTTTTTCTCAAATAAATTGTTACTAAATGAATAACATATTATGAAATAAGAAAATATTGTTTGACAAGAAAAAAAATTGTACCGACAGATTAGTAAAAAAAATATATTGTAACAACACTTAACCAAATGATTGAATATAAATTGTTAATAAATTTTAATTAATGACAAATTATTTAAGATAATTGGAGTTTAAATTTTGACTGAAATAATTATTGATTAAATTTTATGTATATCTCGACTGAACTCTAGATTAGTATTTATTAGTGCTAGATAATATTATTATATATTAATAGTAAGGATGTTTTAGACTTTTCAACTATCTAGTATATATATTTATTATAATTTTATTACTTCAAAGTTTTTGTTTATTTTGGCAATGAATCTATAGCCAAGGTTTTTTTTTTTTTTCTCTTCTTCCTCCTCCTTTTTATGGTTTCGTTAGATTATCATTGTTAACATAATGTCAAAGCTTTGATCGATTTTGGAATTTATTGTAAAGTGATCCACAATTTATATTAGATTATCATGTTTGTACAATTTGTTTTGCGACCGATATCGATTTCCTCCCTCTATTTCTGACCCGATTTTGTCTCTTTGTTTTTAGTGTGATTCTACTATTTTGTTTTTGGTATAGTTCTAGTCTTTTGTTTCCAACATGATTTTGTTTGGTCCTTGATTGATTATGATATTGATAGATTATCTATATTTCTTTTGTCTCAGTGATTGTATTCATCGTATTTTCCTGTCATTATTTGTTATAAGTGATTAAAAGGATAATTCTCTTCAAGTTATTAGTGACCACACCAATGGACATATTTACTCTTATTCGAGTTATGTAATTAATTTTTTTTATTGGAAAAGATATGTGGGATTATGTTGATAAAACTTCTGTTAAGTCTACATATGAAAGGAGTGAAGTTAAATATGCAAAAGATATGAAAACATGGAATGTTAGTAATTCAAAAATCATTACTTCAATTAATAATTATGTTGAGCTAGATATAGATGTGTAACTAGCAAAATATGATACTTCTAAAGAGATTGAAGATCATTTAAAATGTTTATATGTTCGGTTAACTTTGCAAAATAGTACTATTTGAAAAGTGATATTAAGACTCTTAAGCAGAATAATATAATCATTCTGAAATTCTATTGGATAATGACTAATTTGTGAGATCAATTGGCACATATGAGATCAATTCAGATGAAAGCTGTCAAAACGTACATTTGTCAGAGATAAGAACAACGTCTAATTGGATTTCTGACGATCCATCATAATGATTTTGAGAGTCTTTTTAGAGTATTTTGTATTGTTATCCTCTAATATATATATATATATATATATATATATATATATATATATATACTTATTGTAATTTTATCACTTCAAACTTTTTGTTCATTTTGATTCCAAAATCCTAACAAATAATTCTTTCTCTTATTCCTCTTATGTTAAGATTATCATCTTTATCAATTAAAACTCATTCCTATAAGAATTACATGATTAAAATAAAATAATATAATATTATGCTAACAATGTTGTAATTAAGAAGTATTCATTTTCCATTTATTACCTATGCCCAACATATTTTTTATTTTATTTTTAGCACTTGTTATATTTGCCCTTTACGTATAATATATATTGGAGTAATAGAGAGTATTTGTTAATTGCTAGTTATTAGTTTGTGAGTGCCTATTATAAATAGACTTGAGGTAGTAAATCGATTCAACTTTCTTTTTTCTTAATAATTCAACTTTGTTCATTTGTATCAATTGACACCCATAAATAGAATTAATACACTTTTGACGTAAAAAAATATATATACACACTTCTAGTTTTTTTTAGTCTTCTCTTTCCATAGATATCCTGTTTCCTAACAATATATAAAATCAATTTGTGTACATATGTGGAGTGTTCTTTGGTTTCATTTAGTATTGTTCTTTAACTAATTTGATTACCATATGCACGAAGTTTAGTGCCATCAAAATTTCATGGTATATATATTAAACTATCATAAACCTCAATTAATGAGTGTTATAATTATTATCCAAACATGTATAAATCATTTGATATATATAATATTATTATCCTATAATGTCTAGCATAATTTCGCGCTCCAAAACTATCAATGATAATATCATGCATCTAATTTAGTTGAATGGTCACCACATTAACCTCCATAAAATCCACTACAAATAATTTTTGAATGATTGAATGATATCTTTTTAAGAGAATCAAGATACTATTTTATTGTATATTTTTTAGATATTCAAGATAAAATATTAATTATAATAAATTTTAAGAAATTTAACTATACTTTTTTGAGAGATTTAAATCAATACTTTATAGTACATTTTGATAGATTCAAGACAAGACATTTTAGACGAATAACGATGTTGCTTTTAAAAAATAAAATATCTTGATCCTTTAAGAACCTTGTTCGGTTCTTTATATTCATCATACTCTATCACTTATCAACACTTAAGAATCAAACTTTAACTACTCACAAGATTACTAGCAACTCCTCCCTCAAGAGAATATTAACTGATCCATAAATTTCTATCACACCATTTTTGTTATAAGATTGGAAAATATAATGGTGCTTCAACTTCAAGAAGTTGTTTTCTTTAACCATTGAAGTTATTTTATTTACCATTTTTGCTACCCATTGAAGCTATTTTATTTATCATTATATCACTTTTTTTGGGGTCTATATATGATTCTCTATTTTATTTAAATAAATAAATGTTATAAATATCTATACTTACAAAAAAAAAATACTAAATTTGAAAGTAATTTTTTACTCCAAGTCTATCTTTCATTTTAACTAATGAATTTATGATTTTATTCTAAACTAGTAATCAAATAACATATTTTTTATCGATAAAAATGGACAGATGAACATAGTACTTAATTATTTTTAAAAAATCAATTAATTTTAATACCAATTACTCTATTTGTTTTCCATAAAAAAGAGGGTTTGAAAAATTTGGAAAATAATTTAAAAAAAAGGAAAAGAGCGAAAAGTGGGGGAGAATTGAATCTTGGGTATCTCACAATGTCTAAGGAGAGTCACAGTTACTCATTCACTATATATATATAATCTTACATTAGATTTCATCATAATATTTTGTACCTTTTTCATCTACTTTCTTCTGCTGTCACAAAAAAACACACAGTGAATGAAGGCAAAAACACAGGACATATGCTAAGTGAGTGAACCTAAAGCTACATCAAATCCAACAACAACAATAAATCTATACTAAGGTTTTTGCTTTTTTTTTTTTAATTTTTTTTTAATTCTTCCAACAAAAAATGGGGGTTGTTTCTCAAGATGCTCTTTGTCACCTCCAGGCTCTCATAGATCAAGGTCTTCCCTTTTACTCTACTTTTTTTTTTCTCTCTCTCCTTTAATTTATTTTTTTAATTATCTTTTGTTTTTCACTCCCTTTTTTGATTTCTTTTTTGAATTGTTTCTTTTTTTTTTTCAATGATTTCTAGTTGAAGAGCCACTTCAGAAAACATTTCAGGTTAGTGACCATATTTCAGTTTAGTTAATCATTCCCATCTGATTTGATTCCAATGTTACAAAGTTTGAATCTTTTCTTGTTTTCTTCTGTTTTTGCTACTTGGGTTGTTTTTTGCTGATCTCTTTCTTCTGCATGACCTGTGTCAATTTATGTTTTTTTTTCTTTTGTTTTTGGTTTTACATGTTTTGATTGTTTGTTTATGATTTTGCTTTGGAACCCTGAAATTTTCTTAATTGATGTGTCAAAATGCTTCGTTGTTGTTGTTCATTAGTTTGATTCTTCAGCATTCATCCACCTGTGTTTTGGATATATCACTCATGGTGATGATTCAGCAATGGAAGGATAGGGTTGAATGAGATCTGGTTTCAAATTTTGAAATTCAATCAATGTGGTACTTCTAAGTACCTTTAATTTCAAGTATCTTGTTTGATGTGTAATTGTGTACTTACAACTGTTATTGGTAATAAGTTTTTGCTGTTTCTGGAATCAATTGCAAGTAATGACCTAATTATGATGATGGTGTTTGGTGAGATCTGGCAATCTCCTATTAACTGGTTGCAACTGCTTAAGGGCAATTTTTTCCACTACAAAGTCACTCTAGCTATTTTCCCTTTTTGGAATTTAACTGTTATTACTTGCAGAGTGTTCATCAAGGACATGTAACCGAAACCTTGATTCGGTTTCTGAAAGCAAGGGAATGGAATGCTTCAAAGGCCCATAAAATGGTATGATGTGTTTGATTTGCTGAATGCTTTGTAAGTTTTACTTTGTTGTTGTAACTTGTGAATTGACTGTGATATTTGATTTATTTGTAAATGGCTGTCTTACTTTTTAGTTACTTGATTGCCTGAACTGGAGAGTACAAAATGAGATTGACAAAATATTATCGGTAAGTCTATAAAATATTCTGCTGATACTTGTGTATAATTGTTTAGATATTTCTTTTGGCAGTTCAAATAGTATTTTACAAGTTAGATGCTGGTAAGAAATCAAAAGATTATAACATTTTTTATTGGATTTTGTTGCATCCCTTTTATATATTTATTGGCAAAATCTTATTCCTGTTGTATTTATCTATTGTAAATGGCAATGAGTTCTTACCTAAATGTTTGGATTGTGTTTCATTTTCAGAAACCAATCATCCCTCTAGATTTATACAGAGGTGTGCGTGATTCTCAACTCATAGGATTGTCAGGGTACTCAAGAGAGGTACTTCATCAAACATAATATTTTCTCAGTCCATTTCACCATTTACTTGTACTCAAAAGTATTTGCTTAACAAAATGTTCAAATTATGGTATATCCAAAGTTGTTACAATTGTGATTATACTGATGAGATTGCATGACTGTACAATTTTTGCAACACCCACCAATCCCAATCACGTCTGAAAACACAATCTGACTTTACCACCTTTTCAGGGTTTGCCTGTCTTTGCAATTGGTGTTGGGCAAAGCACATTTGACAAAGCATCTGTAAGTTTCATTTATTAGAAAGGGGAAAAGGAACACGCCGGTTTCTTTGACACACTGTCTATTGCTTTATCTTAAAGCGTTGTGTTCTTATATCTTCTAATATTATTTTGTGTGTTTGTGTGATTACAGGTCCATTATTATGTTCAGTCTCACATTCAAATTAATGAATATCGGGATCGTATAATCTTGGTGGGTATCAATTGTTGTAGTCTACTAATATACTTTAGTTGCATGATTGATCTGTTTGTTTTGACCCATATATGCTTGTAGCCTTCTGCATCGAAGAAGCATGGGCGTCCTATTACAACATGTGTTAAGGTTTTGGATATGACTGGTCTGAAGCTGTCAGCCCTGAATCAGATTAAGGTATATTTTAGTTGATACAGCTACTTGGAACATCAGGTCTAGGAAACACATGATTAATTATGAATTTAATGTCTTTATAATGCATTTTGATGCTGTGACAATTAGCATGCTGGTTTATGTTTAAATGGCAAGTACTATGGTCTTTTAGAGTTGGTATAATTAATAACAAGTGTGCAAGCATGCGTGCGCGTGTGCAGATTTTACAATTAACATATCATGATTAATTAATAAACTTTAGCACATTGAAAGTACTAGACATACTCAATATTTTGCTCCAAGATTGAGTTTCTATTAAATTTTTATTGTTATTATTTCATGAACAAATAAATAAAGCAGAAAACCTTGGTAAACTCTTCTTCTGTTTTTCGAATATTTTCTGCATCACTGAGTTTTTGTTGATGCTGTTGCAGTTGTTAACAATAATATCATCCATCGATGATCTGAACTACCCTGAGAAGACAAATACTTATTACATTGTAAATGCACCATACATATTTTCAGGTTGTTGGAAGGTAAGAAGATGTTCTTGTATGATATTTTCTACTTATATATTGGTTTAGGTTGAACACCTTTTTACCTGTCAAATGTAAAAAGGTTGAGCACCTATTGGAACCTTAAGATAATGTTGGAAGACATTGTGTTAACAGGTTGTGAAACCACTTTTACAAGAAAGGACTAGAAAAAAAGTTCAAGTCTTACAAGGTTGTGGGCGAGATGAGCTGTTGAAGGTAATTTATTTATTATTTTAATTTTGTTATTGAAGGTAATTTAAAAATATAAACTTTCACTAAAAACACCAAAAGGGTACACCACATAAATTTAGAAGTAGCATGTGTCATCTGAAAGTGCATACATTGTTTATGAACATTTCTTCACTTTTTTATTTGAATGTGGAGTAATGTATTATATGACTTAATATATTGTTAGTCAATTGAATTTAATTAAATTTTGGCATGTAGATCATGGACTATGCATCTCTGCCGCATTTCTGTAGAAAAGAAGGCTCTGGATCATCGAAACATTCAGGAAGTGGAAGTGAAAATTGCTATTCTTTGGATCACTCGTTCCATCAAGAGCTCTATGACTACATCAAGGAACAATCCAGAAAGATTGAAACTATGGAACCAATCAAACAGGGGTCTTTCCATGTAGAATTTCGTGAACCTGCTGCTGAGGAAGAAGCGGATATCGCCAAGACTATAGAGTCAGAGATACACAAGTTTGAGAACAACCATGCGAATGTCGATTGATACTATTTATTTATTAGTTAACTGTCATATGGTGTCTTAACCATCTGGTATATTTGCCAGTCTTATAAGTCTTATACATTTGAACCAAACATGTGTAGTAGGTCAAAGGTTACACCTGACCATTTATCAGGATTCTGCAGTAGTACTAGTTAGCACGATAAATTTAGGCAATAATCGGAATAAAACCGAGAAGAGCTGTGGATTGTGTCATAATGCTAGATAGAAATGTCAAATATATTATTTTACTGTAAGGTTTCTTCTCTATGTTTGTTCTTTTGCATTTTTTTATGGTTAAAGAAAAAGTGAGGCATCCCATGGGGAGCATCATGGGAGGGCATAGGTGTGATTTTTTGGGAGCAACTGCTCCCACCCAACATTTCTAAGAAACAGTGGAAGTGTATTTTTGGAGGTGTACATCCGAAGTGATATTGGAGGGTGTGAAAAGTTTCTCCTGCGAAGTTTGTCTCTTGCATTTACATCATCATATTACCTTACAGTTTTAATGTAGAAGATTATGTTTGAATTATTGGACTTGAAAATAAGCAGAACAAATATGTCATCTTTTTAATTTATGTGCAACTATAATAAATTACCTGCACTTTATGGGAAATAAATAACACTAGAAAATTCATTGACATTAGTATATAGCAAGAAATCCAATTCAACTTTTAGTTTAAAAAAAACCGTCATAATCAATTGTATGTGTTTAACTTATAAAAACCAGTTATCCATGCATAATAAGCTTGCAGAAGCTAGGATCATCCATTTTTGAAACAAATATATATTTTTTATTTTCTGTACTTGAAGCTTCTATATCTCAATATGTTGGTCATTATTTAAACCTAATATTATAGAACAGCTACATCTACATTTTGTCCTTGGAATGTGGAAAAACTTCTGTTAAAGGCTTCAGGAAACTCAAAGAAACTAAAATATGGACAATGAGCATTCACTTTTGCACAATGTTTTGTTGATGACAGAAACATAAGTGATTCTTGTATTGCAAGTAACCTGTCAACTCGAAAGAGAAAGACAAAAAAAAAAAAAGCCAACGCTACAATAAAAGATAATATTTAAGAACTATCTATTCTCATATTTGAAAGACTTAAAAAAAACTTCTAGGTGCGTAGAGAAATTGGTCTCGAAGAACTATCTGAAAAATCCAAATCAGAAGATACACCTTTTTGTTCTTCTTGGCGCCGCCTCTTTAATTCGCCTTCAACTGCTACTTTCGCCAAATCTGCCATCTCTGCATTTCTCAAAGCCATATCTGTTGCCGCCTTTATTTCTTCAATTGCTTTAAGATTAGCTTCCACTTTTTTCTCCACTTCATTTCTTCTTGTGTTGATTGCTTCCACTTGAGCCATTGCAGCGGTTTCCGTCCTCTCAATCAAATCCTCAGATTCCTTGATTTTACCACTTAGTGCAGCAAATTCATCAACTGTCAATATGATCTTACCACTTGGATCTGAAACTGAGACTCTACCTTGTGCGTTATCAGACAGCAACTTCATCTCCTCAACAGCCCTTTTTTCAGCTGCTTTTGCTTCTTCAGCTTGTTTCAATAAAAGCTCTAGTTTCCCTTCTATTTCTTCAGACAAAACTCTTGATTTGTCAGCTTCTTGTTTCAGTTCCTGAGCTTTTATTCTCATCTCTTCTTCTTCTTTTTTTGCATTTTCTTTCTCGAACGATAGCTGCTTGATTTTCAAGTCTATGTCTTGACAATAACTCTCATTTGATTCTTTGTTATCAAGAGAATCTTCATTTTGTTTGCTACTTTGTAGCTCATCAGTGAGCTTAGTAGCTAGAGCTTCGGCTGCTTGTTCTTTCTCCTTTAGTTCCTCTTGTTCTTTCTTCACTTGTTCTAATTCTGCTTTAAGGGAATCCACTAGGTTTCTCAGTGAAGTTTCTTCTTCAGAAATTTCTTGCAGTGTTTTTGTGGCTTCTTTTATCTCCAAAGTTATTACACTCACTGAATCCATCTCAGAATCGCGAGCCTCTTTCATCTGCTCTTGAAGAGCTTGAATCTCGACGCTTGTCTCGGCAAGTTTAGCCTCTAGACTTTGTGTTAGTTCAGGATCATACTCATTCATTAGATCCATCAATTTCTGTTGCACTTCTTCCTTTGCATTTTTGTAGAAGTTAAACTTTTCTTCTCTTTCTCCTATGACTTTTACTTGTTCTTGTTGTGCTTGTGTAGTGGCTACCTTGAATTGTTCAGTTGATGCTTTCATAGTTGCAATTTCCTTTGACAGTTCATTGATCTTTTCCGAGTTCAGTTTTGCCGAACGCTGAGCTTCTCCTGCCATTTGGAATGCAGCCAATTTCGCCTCCAAGGCTGCATCGAAATCCTGCCGGATTTTATTGAGTTCTTGCTTGGAAGCATCTAGTTGCTTTACAGTTGTAGTGTACTCCTTTCTTGCATGTTCTAGTTCTTGTTTCCAAGCTTCATATCCTATAGCTTTTTGTGACAGCGCCTTTTCGAGTTCTTTAGCTTGATTCTTCACAACCTCACTTGCTTCCATTGCAGATTGCTTTGATTCTCTTACACTGTTGAGCTTCTTTGTCAATTCTTGAAGTGTCACATTGGCCTTATCAAGCTCAGAAAGTGCTTTAGCTTTTGTAGTCTCAGCACTTTCTAGCCGTTTCTTTATCTTATTCAATTCTCTTTGAGCCAACAGAAGTTGAGTCTCCTTTTCCAATACATTCTGCAAATCACACAAAGTTAATTGATGCTTAACTCCCAAACAATGACACTATAAACAATGAAAAATGATAAAATTGTTGAATCCAAAAATCATGCAAACTTGAAAATTTTGTCATGTTGTGTGTGCCTCTTGTATTAAATTGCGTGTCTAATTAACTAACATCCTTGGTCATTCCTTTGCATCAAGCATTCAATCTTCAAAGTAGGGATTTGAGAAAAAAGGTCTGCAACTGCAATCTTGACCACAACATCAAGATTTTTAATGCCAGTGTGACTCCTATTGAGGTTGCATTTGATTGTCATTATTTGCAATATTAAAGATCATGGACGCGATTCATCATTCAACTTCCATGCAGGGTTTCAAAAAAAAAAGGTCTGCAACTACAATTTCGACTGCAACATCAACATTTTTTTTTGTCTTTGCGACAATGATTGAGGTTACATTCAAAATCAATTATTCGCAATATTAAAGACCACGACCACAATTTAAAACCATGTTTTCCCTATAAAAGTTACAAAGAAAAATGTATATTTGATTTTACCTCGGACGATCGTCTCTTGATCGAATTATTACGTTTGTCCTTGTTGACACAAACTTCACCAAACAAACTAACAGCAGCTTTGACAGATTGGAATGGTGCCCTTGTGTCAATCTCCCTCTCTCCCTGTGGAGAAACTGAATCCTTTTGATTGTTATCTCTGTGTCTGAAGCTCATTATATAAATATATTTTTTTCTTACTTAAAAAATGTATCTGCAAAATTGTCAATATAAATCTTGTTACATAATACACATCAACAAAATATTTCATATAATTGCATAACATGTTCAAAATTTCTAACATAAATAAAATGTATATGATTACCTTAATGTTTGATGCTAGGCAAAAGAATCTTGTTAAATTTTTTAACAAAGGTGATGTGACTCAAAAGAATCAAGATGTAAACTTAGGTTCCTTTTAAGTCCAACTTTTATTTACCCTTTTGAGACCGTTGAAAACAAAGGAACACCCTAAAATATGGTTGGTTAAATTTGCTTTGATGTAAAATATAACAACACTATATGCTATTTTTAGTATTAGGGGTGCATAGAGTTTTGTGGTAGTTTTGACACTCAATGCCAACCATACAGTGTTGTTAAATATATTAAAAATTTACCTTTTCCTATCTGTAAATGGAAAGCATTATTAGGGTATATTCATGCGGAAAAGAAAAAGGAAGATTTAACTAAGTTATGCTGGATATTCCTCAGTATATAACATGGGAATTTTTTTTGAACAATTTTACCAAAGGGTCAATCAATATGGTATATATTGTCATCAAATCTTCCATTTCAAATCGTCACACAATTTAAATTGTTAAATTAAGATCGAACGATTCATATTTTAATTTTATTCTATTAAATCTAAATACAAAGTTAGTAGTCCCATTAATGATCTGAATGTGGGACGTGACCAAATTTTAGTTAAAGCATCTATATCTAGATGCATTATTGTTCATTCAATTGTGTTCAATAAGATTAAGTATGATAATTTAATTATAACAACTACTCATGCTATAAACCTACAACCACCAAGGAGGTTGAAGAGGTTTTTGTCTAATATATATCATATAGACATAATTATAATTAACTAATAAGAAAAAGAGAGGTCTAAAGCCCCAAGGTGAGCTTGTGCTTTCCAAGTCCAATACTATGTATTTTTTTTTTCTTCCTTTAGAAGAAATGTGTTTGCTTGTCTTTGTCTATGGTAAGAAGTGTGTATCAAGATAAACATTTAGCAAAAGTACTCACTAAAAAATAATATTGAAATAATCTTGTATGGCATATAAGAGTGTGAATTAGTTGAAACGAATAGAATCTAACATTTAAAGTTTGAGTTTGATTTGTAAAAGAATAAACAATTTTAAATTGACTCATTTACTTAAATGAATCTAAGTAAAAATTTGAATTTGAATTTGACTTATTAAAAAGTATAAATAGTTTGTCATCTAAATGGATATATTTTTGTGAAACTTACCATATATTTTTTTGTAGATAATTAATTTAAATTTGTTAAGATTTTTTTTATGTTAAGAACTAATTGCTTGTCTTAATAAAAGAATTAA
>JBBPBT010000659.1:3388237-3399951 GCA_037974875.1 Cicer bijugum
GTTATCAATTGTAATTAAAAAAATATCACGCATATTTAGAAGTGATTAGTTGGTTTTTTTATTGAATTTAATGATTAATAATATAAATTATTACTATTGGTAAATGACTAATAATATTATAAAATAACTTATAAAATAATTTGATAATAATATAAATTATAAATTATTATCAATTTGTAAAATAATTTATAAATCATAAGTATATTATAAATAATTTTATAATTTATAAATTTATTATAAAATAATATTATTAGATAAAGAATATTTATGTCGATATTTATGAGTAATTAGTAAGTTTTTTTATTGAATTTAATGATTAATAATATAAATTATTACCATTGGCAAATGACTAATAATATTATAAAATAATATTATAAAATAATTTATAAATTTATTATAAATAGAGTAGGATTGAAATAGATTAGGTATTGAGAGCATGATTGAGATGGGAGAAATGAGGAGAGCTCCACATCAGTTTTTTGGGTGAGAAATATTTGTATAAGTGACATTCGAGGGTGAGGTGACATTAGGGGTCTTTTAAATATATATATAATAGATTTCAACATAAAATAACTTATAAAATAATTTGATAATAATCTAATAAAATAAATTATAATTTATTATCAAATTGTAAAATAATTTATAAATTATAAATAATTGTAAAATAATTTTATAATTTATAAATTTATTATAAAATAATATTATCAAATAGATTTTGAAGGTATTAAAGAAATTGTAGAAGAAGGAAGAAAAATAGAGTATGATTAAAAGATATTAAGTATTGAGAGCATGATTGAGAGAGGAGAAAGGAGGAGAGGAATTTATAAATTTATTATAAAATAACTTATAAAATAATTTGATAATAATATAAATTATAAATTATTATTAAATTGTAAAATAATTTATAAATTATAAATAACTGTAAACCCCCGAATGCCACCTGTACAAATATTTCTTACATCAACTAAAAAGTTGTCTCCTCATTTTTCCCATCTCAATCATATTCTCAATATCTAATCTCTTTCGAACCTACTCTATTTTTTCTATTTCTTCCACAATTTCTTTAATACCTCCCCTCTCAATCATGCTCTTAATGTCTAATATTCTAATAATTTATTATTAATAATTAAAATGCAATAAAAAAAAAACAACTAATCACTCCTAAATATCGACATAAATATTTTTTATCTAATCTTGGACAATTATATTATTCCACTGAGTAATGATTTTATACGTTAAAAATTCAATTACTCGTTAATGTCAATCAATTTATAATTTCTTTCAATTTATGTCAATCTATTTTTTTGTAACATTTTATAAAATAAAATAAATTTCAAAGTCTTGATGAAATATATTCAATAATTTTTTATACAACAATTTCTCATATTCACAATTAAAATATCGTACTAACAAAACAAATAAATTTAGACTACGTTACAATATAATTCAATATTAATATTTTTTTAAAATAAAAAATATTAAATAGTCAATTATATTTTTAAATGTTTATATCTTATTTTTTGAGTTTGTATTTTATATTTTATTTCATCAAATAAATACAAGTACCATTATATGTTAAAAAATAAATTAACAACCAAATTATAATGAGTCAAACAATTATTTTATATAATAAATTATCATACAAATTTTACAAAATATTTTAAAAATTAAATTAAATTATTGTGATAAACATAATTTTATCTGATTTTAATTTTCCTAATTATATTTAATTATTACAAATTAATAAAATAATATTATAAAATAACTATATTTATAATACATAAAATATTATTTATAAAATTATTTAATTAATATTCGCGCAGCCCACCAGAGTCTAATTTATTTCAGTAAGAATTAATTATATGTTACTTAGTTGAAGTTGCCCTTTGCACAACCATATCCATATAATTGTGAACCAATTTGCAACAGAGAACAGAATCATGGAGACCTGGTTCATCACTCTGGTATCTATCTGCATATGCTTGTTAATCAGAGCAACCCTCTCCATCATCTCTACCGAAAACAAAAACATAATGACCAACCCACTCCCACCTGGCCCACCACACATACCAATCATCACAAGCATCCTATGGCTAACTAAATCATTCTCACAACTCGAACCTTTTCTCCAAACCCTCCACGCCAAACACGGCCCTATCATCACTCTCCGTATTAGTCAACTTCAGTTAAAAAATTAAGATGAGAGTTTAAACAGGCAAATGTTTTGTCTATCCAAAAACAACAAATTTTTATTTACTTTTTTTTTTGAAAACATTTTATTTTTATTTGTATTTTTATTTACAACTCTGAAATTTTATTGGAATAATTTATTTATATGTAATGATACAATTAGCATTTATTTATTTTTAAAGATGCTTTTATTTTCATTAACAATAACAATTATACAATATTATATATTTATGTATTTTTAACTATCAAAATTTGTAGAGAAAAATAAAATAATTTTTTACTATTTTTTATACAAATATTTTAAATCAAAATGATATTGTTCATTACAAGTATTAACGAAAATAATACTTTTCCAGTCAAATACACCTGATTATTTTTAAGTTTCTTAGAAAAAAATAAGGTGAAATTTAAAAATAATTTTAAAGTAATTTAGCATTAATAATAAGACAAAAATATTCTGGACAGAATAGAAGGTGAAAACCTCAAATTTTAATAAATTCGTATATGTTAACTACCATTCAAGTCAACAATTTTAAAATTTTGTACATATAGTGTTAGATTGAATATAGTATTGTAGTTAGATATTTAGATGAAACATGATGATGAGTTACTACAACTGCAACTAAATCCAAATCCTTGCTTGTTCCCTTCTCCCTCTGTGTTCATGTCATGGATCCACCTATAATATCATCCACCATCATTCCCTCAACTTCCTGGTTTACACCTAAGAGGTATATATTATTACTAATTTATTCCACCTTTGCTAATTGCTATTTCCACCCCCTGTATACATCCATGTTGGGTAGGTAGAGGAAATAAAGTTTCAATCTTTTTTGCTTTTTTTTATACCATGTGGGAAGAAACTTTTTAACCAATTCTGGGTCGCTTTCAATTTTTGTTATTTCATATCAAATCTAAATCTATGGTTTTGTGATTTTTTTTTTTGTTTTGTTTTCTATTGGTATTATTTATAATGAATTTTTTTTGTGTAGGTTACTTGGTATATTTTGTGTGATTAACTTGTTAAACTATTTGGATCGAGGAGCAATAGCTAGCAATGGTGTTAATGGAAGTAGGCGAACATGTACTGAAGGTGCTGGCA
Source organism: Cicer bijugum (assembly GCA_037974875.1). Lineage (NCBI taxonomy): Eukaryota > Viridiplantae > Streptophyta > Magnoliopsida > Fabales > Fabaceae > Cicer > Cicer bijugum. The sequence continues at coordinate 3,391,530 of JBBPBT010000659.1, forward strand.
CTTGCACTTCTGGTACAGGAATACAGTAAGATATAAATAATACTTTAGGGAGAATCACATCTTTCACATTTTGCCATTTAATTTGCTGCTTATGAGCTTTTGCTGGTTTTTCCATGTTTGTTTGTAGTTTGAGATTCACAAAGAGTAGATTAGAGAACATAGCTGAAAAGAGAGATGTGAAACCAGAACAAGGGTTGTGAGAACACAGAACACTTGGTGAGATGAAAAAAAAAACATTTATTTTTGTGTTCCCTTATTTGGAATTAAATTGGAATAGCTGACCAATATTTTACCTTATGTTTCAAAGAATAGATCCATGCTAACAAATGCCCTGTGTACTTGAAAAGTACAATGTTTAATACATTGGTAGCATTAAATCCTTCACTTTCAATAAAAAAGATTTTCATTTTTGATTTGTAACCAATGCTTTAAGACACTTGTTAGCACTTGCATAGTTTAAAAGGCAATTATTCTCACAGAGATTAGGTTAGGATTAGATCAATTCTGAAATACTTAAACCCAATCCCTGTGTTCAAAATTTATAAACGGCCTCTAATTTCAATTTATATTATCGTTAATATACACAGAAACATGTTCAATGTGGTTGTTAAAGGTTTGAAATTATTAATGTATGAGTTACTTAATTAACATAACCAATTAGTGCCTTCCTCTTTAAGAACAAGAAATCAAATATATGGTAATATGCAGAAGTAAATTTTCAGCAATATAGTAATGTTTTACTATATTTTTCTCTTTGTGTGCAGGGGGGATTTTAATTTGAACAATTTTGAAGATGGGGTTTTATCATCTGCTTTTATGGTTGGACTTCTCGTGGCTTCTCCAATATTTGCCTCTCTAGCTAACAGGTAATTAGAATAACCATCAGTGTTGCAATAAATTTGTAATTGTCATCATATCAATATATCATTAACTGACAAACATGACAATCCTTTCACAATTCATATATTTTGCAGTGTAAATCCGTTTAGACTTATAGGAGTTGGATTGTCAGTTTGGACTCTTGCAACCTTTTTTTGCGGTCTTTCTTTTAATTTCTGGTCCATTTCAGTCTGTCGCATGTAAGTGGTTCCTTATTTCTCAAGTTACATCTTTTTTCGTTTTGTGTAGTTAAATAATAGTACCAAATATCATGAGAATTGGCTTACATGTTCTTTTATGCTTTCACTATTCTGTATAGGCTTGTTGGTGTTGGTGAGGCTTCGTTTATAAGTCTAGCAGCACCTTTTATTGATGACAATGCCCCAACTTCTCAGGTTTGTTTCTTTTATATGTCTACCATAAAGTTGTCATTGATTTTGTCGGTTACCCTTTTAGCAAAAAAACTGTTATTTTTCTAAATTTCTTTAACTTAATCAAGCTCTTGGGCAGAGTGATCACAAAAATGACATGAAATAATATACTATAGTGTTTAGGGTTTAGGGTTTAAGCTCTTGGGCAGAGTGATCACAAAAATGACATGAAATAATATACTATAGTGCTGTGCAATAATCAAACTAACATAAAAGAATATTACTACTAATCTCTTGATCAGCATGGCATGTGCCATGTTTGCTTTGTTTCAACATTTCAATGGATTGCTTGGTGATCTTTTTTTATTTCTGGTGGAAATATTTACCTCATACTAATGTGTATATCAGAAAACAGCATGGCTAGCAATATTTTACATGTGTATACCGTCGGGATATGCACTTGGCTATGTCTATGGTGGTTTGGTAAGTCTTTACCTGGCTTCCTATTATAGAAACAAAACATTGGCTTTTACAAAAAGAAAATATTTTATAACCAGTGTGGTAATCCTCTAAGATATCGATGTACTGAAAAAGAATCAATTTGAGTGTTTTACTTCTTTTGAAGATAGATAAATTAATAAATCAACCTTTCTGATTTATCCTGTGTTCTTTAACAGGTTGGAAGTTATTTTGGTTGGCGCTATGCATTCTGGGTAGAGTCTATATTGATGCTTCCATTTGCTATTTCGGGATTTTTAATGAAGCCTTTACAGTTGAAAGGTGCACATTTTTCTTGCATTGGTTTATAGTAAACCTTTATTATTGTTTTCCATTTGTAAAATACTTTTGGATTCAGGTTTTGTTCCTGTCGATTTGATGAAGGAACAAGTACCTGACACAGATGCATCAAGAGTTCAAGGTACTTGTTTATCGCCTAATATGTTGCAATTAACTGAAACTTTTTATTATCATTAACAAATTTCACTTGTTTGATTCAAAGTCAGAAACGCTTCCAATGGCAGAGATGAGTCACTGTCCTTAAAGGAAGGGTTTGGAGATAAAAGCTCAAATGACCAATCCATGTTAGAACACATACCTTCTGAAATAACTATTTTTTCCAATTATTGATTTTTTGTATCTTTTAATATCTGACATCTATCATTTAGTGGCTGATGTATTCAAAATTCTATCTCATTCATTCTTATTTTAGGTCTAAATCCGAAACAAAAATGTTTGATCAATTCTCAAGCTTTTTGACTGATATGAAAGCCCTCCTTCTTGATAAGGTTTATGTTATCAATGTCCTAGGTACTTCTCACTCCCACTAACCTATTGTTTGCATCAACTGTTTTTCTTTATTTTGTCAATAAATTTGTGTCAGAAAGCTGCTTTGTGTATGGCTTACTTCCCTACAAACTTTATATCTTAATATCCTATATGTATTCCATTTTCAGGAATCATATTTTACCACTTCTCTTTATTTAATTCCATAACTTAAATATCTATTTTTAGGTTACATAGCATACAACTTTGTCATAGGTGCTTACTCATATTGGGGTCCCAAAGCTGGCTATAATATTTATCACATGGTGAGATTTTGCTTCATTCAATGATCCCTTATATGCATACATACACCTTTACTATAATAGCATTCATTCTTATATATCTTGATTCTTGCATAAAAAATATGTTGTTGTAATATTATAGTTGGTTTATTTTGGTAGACTGACGCAGATTTGATATTTGGAGGAATTACAATTGTATGTGGAATAGTAGGCACATTAGCTGGAGGCTTTATTCTGGATTTTATGAATAACACCTTATCAAATGCATTTAAGGTTGGTATTAAAATTAGAGACGGGTTCGAGTATCACTTTTGATACCTTTTTATTATGTTTATCGGTACACTATTATTATTTGTTTGATGCATTGCCATCTACCTTTACCTGGCCATTTCTATGCATACTAAACACTATTCTTTGCAGCTTCTCTCAGTGGCAACATTTATTGGTGCATCGTTTTGTTTTGGCGCCTTTTTATGCAGAAATGTGAATGGCTTTCTTGCTCTTTTCGCTATTGGTGAACTTTTTGTTTTTGCCACTCAGGTACTTTCCATTTATGTGAGAAAGATATCTGTGTTTAATAGTTATATTGAAATATAACCCTTTTACATGCTTACTCACCATCAATGAATACTTTAGCAGTTCTTCAGTTTTCCTCTATAAGCTAGCTAAGCATTTGATTTTGACATTTCCTAGTTAAGTCTTTGATGAGACTATTTATGTGTTTCATGTAAAATAACATCTACATTTGTGAAATTAGATGCAAACTTGCTCTCCAAGAACTAAATCTAATTGTACGGTTGGCTGTGCCTTATTTTGAATTTTAAGCTAGGAAGCAATGCTTGTTCAGTTCTCATTTTTCAGAATTATTTACTGTGAAACTTGAAAGAAATCGTTTAATGGAACTTAGTTTGTATGTTATGCATAGCTTAGAAAATTTGTGACTGAGCTGAAACGGTACGTGATCCTTAGGATTTGTTGAAATTATTGCTTCTCAGAAATCATTTTATAAACCTGATTGGAAATCAGAATTTTCGCCTTAGATGTTTGTTCTAACGCTTGTGGTTTTCTTTTCAGGGTCCTGTGAATTATGTGTGTCTCCATTGTGTTAAACCAAGTTTGAGGCCTCTATCCATGGCTATGTCTACTGTTGCCATTCATGTTTTTGGAGATGTTCCTTCCTCACCTCTTGTTGGAGTTCTCCAGGTAAGTCTTTTATAGATTCCCCCGCGCACCTTTTTCCGGGTGAAGGAATGAACGTCTGGGAAATTATTTTGCTAATGATTTTAGTAAACACTTGGTGTCTTTTTCACTTAAAAGTTGTTGATTTGGTAAAGCAAGGTGGAAATTGTTGCTTTTCCACACATTGTTGTCTTTTATGTGATATCCAAATACAAGATTCATGATTGTTGATATACCTAATGGTAATGCAGGATAGCATTAACAACTGGAGAAAAACTGCATTGATCCTAACAACCATACTGTTTCCAGCTGCTGGAATATGGTTTATCGGTATGTTATCAATAAATGTGGTGACAATTAAATCTTTGAAGCACTAATGTTTTAAATCTTTTTTAAGGGACTATTGGTGACCCAAATTTTGGGAAGATTAATGTGATACTGCATGTAAATTGGGTACAAGCTCAATTGCTTAGTCAAAATAAAACAAAAACAAGTAATGGCATTTTGTTGAAACTATGATGGATGTTATTTGGTGGCACGAAAATCAGCTTATCTTTATAAATATGGAAATTATTTTTATTAATATTTGTTGTGATTAACGTGTATGCTGTATGCATATAATCTTGTAGGAATATTTGTGCATAGTGTTGATAGATTTGAAGATGACAATGAGCATCAAATGTCAAATGTTGAGAGGTCATGCGCTATACCATTGCTTCACGAGAAGACCGGAGAATCATCAACATCTCATGCATATTCTCAAGAAAGTTGATTTTCTTCAAGCACAACACAGTTTTTCCAACAATGACATCCACCATATTGCAAACAACTCTTTTTCTTTTGTTCTACACATTTATTATTTATGTAGAAATTACCAACAAAATTTTTAAATCTAATACAAACTTGATTATTTATTACAAAATTGACAAGCATACAATCTTTGACTAAATTCTTAGGGACCTTATATTGAAAGTCACCTCCCAAAAATAGAGGAATGCCACTTAAAAGCAGCAAATATACGGTCTTCTTTAGTAAAAGGCAAAAGAATAGTTCACTTTATAGTTACTGCATGGCTCCATTATTAATAGATGATTAACCTCAACTCTTTATACTATGGCTTTAGCTGGAACTTTTTACTACTAAAGCTATGTGAGACTTGGTAATTTTGACAAGCAAATCTATACATCTATCTATCTATTATTTATTATCTATTATGTATCTATTATTTTCTATTATTATAATTAAAAAAGAACCTCTAAAATTCTTCATCTATGTCACATTCTTCAATATTTGCCAACTCACCAAAATTCTGATGTGCACATTCTAAATGTATTTTCTATTCCATTATGTTTTGTTTCTTCAGTATATAATGCAAACATTTTCATTTGCGCTCAAGTACAATTATTTCATACATTATATAATTTCATCTTTAACTTATTACTCAATGACTTATCAATACACTTAAAATAATTAAAAGATAACCCCAAAAATTCTTCATCTATGTCACATCCTCCAATATTTGGCAACTCACTAAAATTCTGATATGACACATTTTAAATTCATCTTCTATTCCATTATCTTTTGTTTCTTCAATATATAATGCAAACTTTTTCACTTGTCCAAGTACAATTATTTCATACATTATATAATTTCATCTTTAACTTATCACTCAACGACTCTTTAATACACTTAAAAAACTTTAATTATTCATCAAAACTTTCATTTCAATAACTCATACAAAAAATACAAAGCATCCAATATCTTCAAATGATCACAATGCAAATTCAACTACATACACACATCCAGATCTATCCCAGATTATGTGTCATACACTCTTAGTTCACAAGATACTTCGATAATATTATTTTTCTATTGTCAATTATTCTTCAAGATCATATATCAATATTATTGCATAGGAAATGAGTTTTTTTTCCCTATGTTGAATGAGTCTCCCATAATATTTTTTCTTTTTATAATAAAAAAAAAAACACAAAGCATAATTGAAAAAAAAATGAATAGTATTCAATATTTGAAAATGAAGAACTTTTAACTATTTCATTATTGACTCGAAACTTTCTATGTTTTAAACATTCACAAATAATTATTTGAACCACTCTTGAAGTTTCTTGACCGTGTCAAAAAATTATTTGAACAATTCCAAGACACACAAATGAATTGTTTTAATATTTTGGATTAACAAACTATCACTCACGAATGAATATTATCATACAATGCAAACATATCCCACCTCAACAAAAAAGCTGATGTGTACGCCTTAGAGAATTCCCTTTTGTTTTTATGTTTCACCTCATTTTTTTTCTACTTAGTTTCTAAATAATTTTTCCCTCTTTTAATCCCTCTAATCCCTAATTTTTTTAATGACTTCCTCCAACAGTTTCTTCTTCCCTATTGTGTACGCCTCAGTCATTCATCATCCCCACAAAATCATCTTTTACAAAATCATTTGTTCCTCCGTGGTAATTCTTTGAAATTGTCGACTCTACTCCCAAGATACCCTGAAAAAGGTATAGGTTTGTTCGTTGCAACAAAAAATTTCTTTTTCGTTGTCCATTTTTGGTTTTGCTGCCATAAATTCAATTATGTTCTATGCAATCTTTGAAATCAATCTGACTCATAGTGACTTAATGATATGTATAGTTTTTTTCAAGAAATTATATCACTACCACTATCCAGGAAATCCAAGTTGAAATGTGACCGGCCAACGAACTTTGCTACCCATCATACCCAGAGCAAAATGGCACACGAAATAGGTTTATTCGTTGCAACAAAAAATTTTCACATGAAATTATATCACTGCCACTATCCAGGAAATCCAAGTTGGGATGGGATCGGCCGACGAACTTTGTTACCCATCATACCCAGAGCAAAATGGCACATGGAAATTTCCAGGAATTGGTGATGTCCAATGCTATGACAAGTTATATTGATACATCAATATTTTTTCCCTCACTCTTCTAAACTATTTTTCTTCTTTAGTTATTTTTAAGTGTCACTTTACTTTGTGTGTCTCATATTCTTAGTTTTACTTCAATGTAGTATATGTTGAGTAACTTGCAAATTGCAGTTGAAAAAGTTTGACTCAAATAAATTTTAATTATGTTTAAAATATATGTGCCATTGAATTGTATCAAATAAATTTGATTATTTTAAATTTCATAAGACATATCTACATGTATTGTGAAAAATTTTCAAATTTTAAATGTTAAAGTTAATAACTCCGATCATTTTAATCATCGATCTTTGTGGTAATTGTGAAAAAATTTATTATAAATTGGATATATTATAATTTTAATTTACAAACATTCAAATTATTATTAATATTGACAGATGAACCATAATTATTAAGATTAATTGTCAAACAATTATAAGTATACATCAAGTACAAATAATTGCAAATGAATTACTTTAATTTTATCTATTAAATACATTTAAATATTTTTATTTGAATTTTTATTTTAAATATTGATAAATATATATAATATAGTATAATATATAAATATTTAAAAATGATGAGAAAGTAGAAATGAACAAACCCCATGTTATTCAACGCTTGCTGGTGTATTCACCAATGAAATTGATGAATGCATATTGTGCTACTTATGCATATACAATTATGTTCTGAAGACTGAAAAATTTACAAAAAAAAAAAATGGGTCATCAATGTTATATCCACTGAAATTTTGATGCCTTCCATGAAGAATTACTTGGACCAATGAAAACTAGATCAAACTCTGAGTTGTCTCCTAATAGATAAAGTAATATTTTGTTGAACTATGTTATAATGATTCATTTAATAGTGGAAATAAAGAAAAATTGCACCTTATTCATCCTAGCAGAAGATTGATATGCATCTTCTCCCTTAGATTATGATAGGCTGGCATGTGGACTGAATTTCATCTGCATATGCAGTTTATTAGTGATATCAGAATTTAGAAATAATCATATTGTCATAATTGTAGATTCACTATCTCATAATCATATTTAGAAATGATGAAAAAGTAGAATCGACAATTATGGGCGTTGGAGGAGGACGTATGATTCTAGAAACTCAGTCAAAATCTACTTATTTTTTAATTGATTGTTCTAAGTTAACAAATTTTTACAAAAAAAAATTATGTTCGTGTTTATGTAAAGCATGTTGACAAAACACATTATATTCGTGTTTAAAAAATATGTTGCAATAATTTAGTTTTTTATAATTATTTCTTTTTCTCAATGTAGTTAGATTATATACTTATTTTAATTGTATAAAAAATTTATATTGTTTCGATAATTTTTTTTTTAAATATCAACCTTATTAAACCAACTCGTTTTTCGTCAGTTTTATTTAATTCAGATTTTACGGATAAATATTATCTAAACTAAAACAAACTAATTATTTTTTTTTTATGTAGATCTATTTTCTCT
>JBBPBT010000659.1:3423450-3435609 GCA_037974875.1 Cicer bijugum
AACAACATATTTTCTTAACAACTCTATTCTATTTTTATTGTGAATATTTCATAAAATAACAACTTATTTTTTTAACAACTCTCTCCTATTTTTATTCCGATCTAATAAAAAAATTAAATAATAATAATATATTATTAATATAATTAAAAAATAATAAATAGTGGCATTCTGAGAAAATTTCAACGAAGAATTGAAATTTTTGATATTCATTGAAAGAAGATTTATAACTATCGAAATTTTCATTAATTTTAAATTTTTTTTATGAAGAATATTTTAAATATTTTAAATTTAAATTTTTTAAATCAAAGATAAGGTTAACTGGTGTAGATATGTCAAACTTGTTTTTTAAAAGGTAATTCCAAAAAAGAACTAGATCTTTTTTTAGAAAAAAAAAAAATCTCCCGGAAGATTTTGTTTACTTTAGAACAAACACATCACCTTCTTCGGTAATATATAGCTTCTTTCACTTGCTTGTTTAGAAACTTCAAAACCTTTGATCCTTTCTTTCAATTCGCATATCATTCATTCCAAACTGCGTCCTTCCAATTCTCTTTCTCTATATTCATTCATTCCACAGCCGTTTCATTTCTCTTTGTCTATTGCAACCGGGTTTCTCCGCCAATCATGGCCAAAGCTGACGAACAAGGTGAACCTTAGAAATTCGAATATTCTTTTTACCTTATAAATGCTTTTTATCGGACCCTTAACTTTTTCAAATTTTTTTATTTAAATTTTTTGGTTATTATTTTGTGGATGCAGACGACTTTGAACTCGATGAGAGAGAGCCCGGCGAATATTTGGAAGAAAGTTGCGATATGGATGAGGATGAAGAAGAGGGTATGAACTTTAATTGATTGAGTACAAATTTATGTACTGTGTGTTAATATTATTTGTTTTTTTGGGTTCTTTTTCTTATTTCATCGTTCTCATTGGTGGCGGCGTTTTTGGGGATTTTTAAGGGCGTTTTTGGGGATTTTTAAGAACACTAGGGTTTCGACTTTCAAATAGGGTTTTCTCATGTTGCATTGTTTGATGTTTATGCTAACTATGTCATTGTGGTAAGTTCTGGTTGTTTTTGTTAGACTGGTTATGTAAGTTTGGCAATGAAAATTTCCAACTATGGGTTTGACTATATTGGATTTTTCTTAGGATTAGATTTGTTACAAAGAGCTATGAAAGGTGAAACCTAAATTATATATACCGTTTAAATATCAGTTAGGTAGGTGGGAATTTGTGGGAAACAATGGTATGAATTAGCACCTATCCTAGTTAAAATGGTGGAAAGTCGGCTTACATGGTTTGAGCATGAAGTTTGGAGACCTGTAGATTATATAGTAAGCAAAGTAGATTACATGTAGGGCTGTTAAACTACTAGAGGCAGAAGAAGACTTAGAGATTAATGAGTTGAACAGAAATATGATATACGACAGAATATTATGACATCATTTGATCCATGTAGCCGGCCCTACTATGTGGCATAAGGCTTGGTTGTTGTTCATGGTGTGAATTTTTACATCCTTTTTTTGCCGTTTGATGGTAGAGATAAGATGAAATAGCAATACATATGGGTTTCCTGTTTTCCTCGCTGTCTTCGAAGTTCAGAGTTGTGTCCGAGCTGGGGGCCATACTCCAATGAACTGAGGTTGATAGTCTGCAGGTTGCTGTTTGGCAGTTCCTATATGGAAAGGAAAGAATGATGCTTATTTTCGAGTTTTGTTTAATTTATTTAGTTAGTTCAAATGACGATGGATTTTTACTGTTTGGTCCCTCGTGCATTGCAATGTGATTTTTGATTAAGAGTTTGCATCCTTTGACTTTTGTTTTCCCGCTTCTGATGCTTAATATTTTTCATTTTGTTTTTGTTGTTATATGAATGTACTTTTTTCATGGTTTCTTATTGCGTAGAATGTGGAGCTAGTCTTGTACATGGAATCATCTCTAGATGGGGTTTATTTGATGCTATATTATTGTGCTGATATTGTTTTTTCTTCCCCCCTCACTTCAGAAGGGCAGGATGAATATGAAAAGGATGGATTTATAGTTGATGACATTGAGGAAGAAGAGGAGCAGGATGAAGAAGAGAGAGCAGAAAGTGATGAAGAGCGTCAGAAGAAGAAGAAGAGGAAGAAAAAGTTGATTCTTTATCCTTTACGTGATTTTTATGCCTCTTCTTGTGGTTGGAGTTAATAAACTTTTATGTTTAGAAAACAAAGAAAAATGCTTGATAATGTGTAATATAGTTTTTTTTTTAAATTAATCTAGATAAGTTGTGCTTATAATACATATTTGGTAATCTCTCTTGCATTGCATCAGTAGCTGGTAACTTTTTCTCTTATAAATTTTTTAAAATGTCTTTCATACTATTAATAAATTTTTGTTCTACTATTTATAAAACCATGCCATGCCATGCATGTTAATAGCAATGCACATGGTCTGGAATCTGCCCGTGTTCTTAACTTTTCCCTATCCCTATGGGGGCAAGTGGACATATGATTGAAGGAAGTTGGGTGTATATTTGCATATGTACTTCTGTTTAAAATTGTGAAACATACACGATGCAAACATCTTTAATTTAAATATTTTGACAAATTTGTTCTTGCTGTTTTAGGGAGGAGTATGTCCTTGATGAGGATGATTACGAGTTGCTGGAGGACAATAATATCAATATTCATCGTCGAAAGGTTTTATAACTTGGATTTATTTTCATTTGTTTTATTAATGTTGGCCTTCAGTTGGTAAATACCAATCTCAATACACAAATTATATTGAAAATAATTTTCTCGAATTTATCAGGAGAGCAAAAAGTTCAAGCGACTGAAAAAGGGCCAGAGGGATACTGAGGAGGGGCACTATGGACAAGGAGAAGAGGATGAAGATGCCGACATTGGAGAAGATGAAATGGCCGACTTCATTGTGGATGAAGAAGAAGTTGATGAGAACGGAGCTCCTGTGAGGTATTTTAAATGCATGCTGTATTCTTTACCATTAAGAATCTTATTATTTGATCTAATGTTCTGTTACTGCAATTATATATAGGTGCAAGAAGCCGAAGGGGGTGAAAAGGCCTAGGCGGGCACCAGGAGTCTCGTCCTCAGCTTTACAAGAAGCTCAAGAATTATTTGGCGATGTTGATGAGTTGCTTGAGGCTCGCAATCAGAGTCGAGAATTGAATGACTATAGAGAAACTAGACTTGAAGATGAATTTGAGCCTATTGTTCTTGCTGAGAAATATATGACACCGAAGGATGACCGGATTAGGGAGCTCGATATTCCAGAGAGAATGCAGGTCTTCTGGAATTTCTGTGGAAATAGGCAAATTTCTCAATTAATTAGGTGCTTTCTTGCAAGATGAGCTGTTTTTTTGTTTGTTTTTCTTGCAGATAACGGAGGAGAGTACTGGTGCCCCTTCACTGGATGGTAGTATAGATGAAGAGAGTCAGTGGATAGTTAGTCAACTTAAAAATGGGGCAGTTCCTTGGATTCGCAAGAAAGATTCAAGCTCCCAAAATAATGGGGAGGAGCTACCAATTGACAAGGATGATATCGTCAGATTTTTGGAACTGTGTCACGTGCAAAAATTAGATGTCAGTATCATTTGATTCTGGGATTTACATCTGTAGTTAATACTATATATTATATTATCCCCATTTTTGCTAATCTATAATTTCTTGTCCTTTAGATTCCTTTTATTTCCATGTACCGAAAGGAAGAGTGTTTAAGCTTATTGAAAGACCTTGAGCGGCCTGAAGCTGGTGACGAGACTTGGGATAAGAATAACAAGACACCTACTCTAAAATGGCACAAGGTCTGTTAAGATTTATTTTTGTGACTTTTATTTGAAAATATATTAATATATTGTTTGATACTGATAACCTGATAAAAACTCTGCAAATTGATTCCTTGTGCACTGTTTAGATACTTTGGGCTCTACGGGACCTGGACAGGAAGTGGTTACTTCTTCAGAAGCGGAAGAGTGCCCTCCAATTATACTACAATAAACGGTTTGAAGAAGAGTCTCGTCGCGTCTATGATGAAACAAGACCAAACTTGAATAGGCAATTGTTTGAATCAGTTATGAGATCACTGAAGGAGGCAGAATCAGAGAGGGAGGTTGATGATGTTGACTCCAAATTCAACATGCATTTCCCACCAGGTGAAGCTGGTGTTGATGAAGGACAATACAAAAGGCCAAAACGGAAGTCAATGTATAGCTCTTTCAGCAAGGCAGGTCTGTGGGAGGTTGCAAGCAGGTTTGGGTGTAGTTCTGAGCAACTCGGATTATGTCTATCTCTAGTTCAGCTGGTAAGAGTGCTTGAATTTAGAACTGCTCTTTGTTTTGACCCTAAACTAAAGGTTTTGTTTTGTCTGCCCTCTTGGTACAGCGAGAGTTGGAAGATCCAAAGGAAACACCAGAAGAGGTGGCTTCTAACTTCACATGTGCTATGTATGATACTCCTGAAGAAGTACTTAAATGTGCTAGACACATGGTATGTATCTGTAAGACTGTAACTTTGCTCATAATCATTAAAATGTATCCTTTGTTTGATTATATGGTTATTTTTTGTTTCAGGCAGCTGTTGAGATAAGTTGCGAGCCTAGCATAAAGAAACATGTTAGAAGCCACTTTATTGACCATGCTGTGGTGTCAACCTGCCCTACTGCTGATGGAAATATAACAGTAGATTCGTTCCATCAGTTTTTTGGGGTGAAGTGGCTGCGAGAGAAGCCTTTGTCTAAATTTGAGGATGCCCAATGGCTCCTTATACAGAAGGCAGAAGAGGAAAAACTCATTCAAGTTACTATTAAGCTTCCAGAAGAGTATCTAAATAAGTTAATAGACCAATTCAATGAGTATTACGTTAGTGATAGTGTTAGCAGATCTGCTCAACTGTGGAATGAACAGAGGAAGCTGATATTGCATGATGCAATCTTCCGATTTCTTTTACCATCAATGGAAAAAGAAGTAAGAGGCGTCTTAGCAAGCAAAGCAAAGCATTGGCTACTTATGGAGTATGGAAAGGCCTTGTGGAGTAAGGTTTCTGTGGGGCCTTATCAACAGAAGGAAAATGATCTTAGCTCAGATGATGAGGCTGCTCCTAGGGTTATGGCCTGCTCTTGGGGCCCTGGAAAGCCACAAACAACTTTTGTTATGTTAGATTCATCTGGAGAAGTGCAAGATGTGCTATACACTGAGTCACTTACTTTAAGGTCACAAAGCGCCAGTGACCAACAAAGGAAGAAGAATGACCAGGAACGTGTGTTGAAGTTTATGACAGATCACCAACCACATGTTGTTGTTTTAGGAGCAGTTAACTTGTCTTGCACTCGTTTGAAGGAAGATATATATGAGGTTGACATCTTGGTTTATATGTTTACATTCTATATTTCCGTGAATTTTGTGATGCGATACCTATAATTTTAGGAATTGTTATTTCTGTTTCAATATAATTCACCTTATCAAACATGGGAATGATATTGATCAGTTCAGTTGTCAGTCTTATTCCTATTCCCATATTCATCCCCTTTCCATTATGTTCCCTCTAATCTATCTTTCACTAGTAGGAATTGGTATAAATTTATGCGATGAATAAAATCAGCACATTTACTTTTTTCTGGGTAACTCTTGATAGTTACTGTTAAGCTGTAAAAAAAATGGTCTGGTCATGGTGTCATCAGTCTGAATTATTATTATTTTTTTGCATACGGTGTGTCATATATATTGTGGGTCTCATCTATTGGTTTGCTTTTCTTCTATTAGGTTATTTTCAAGATGGTCGAGGAAAACCCTAGAGATGTTGGGCATGAAATGGATGGGCTCAGCATTGTGTATCGGGATGAATCTTTGCCTCGTCTTTATGAAAATTCTCGAATTTCCTCTGAACAGCTTCCTTCACAGCAGCTAGGTAAATGTTGTGTTGGGTGTACGCCGACCCTCTTTAATGAGTGAATCCTATAATTTATCCTACTATTGTTTCTTTGGCAGGTATAGTGAGGCGGGCTGTTGCGCTTGGTCGATATCTCCAGAACCCATTGGCAATGGTTGCGACATTGTGTGGACCCAGAAAGGAAATACTATCATGGAAACTGATCCCTTTGGAGAGTTTTCTCAACCCAGATGATAAATTTGGGATGGTTGAGCAGGTTATGGTAGATCTGACCAATCAGGTCGGCTTAGACATCAATTTAGCAATAAGTAATGAATGGTTATTTGCTCCGTTACAATTTATTTCGGGACTTGGTCCACGGAAAGCTGCGTTCTTGCAGAGATCGCTGGTAAGAGCTGGTGCAATTTTTACTCGGAAAGATTTTTTGACTGAACATAAACTTGGTAAAAAAGTGTTTGTCAACGCGGTTGGTTTCTTGCGTGTCCGGCGAAGTGGATTGGCCGCTAACAGCAGCCAATTTATTGATTTGCTGGATGATACACGAATTCATCCGGAATCTTATATTCTTGCCCAGGAGTTGGCCAAAGATGTGTATGAGGAAGATGGCACAGGTGATGCAAATGATGATGATGATGCACTGGAGATGGCCATAGAACATGTGAGAGATCGACCTAGTTATTTGAAAAATCTGGATGTTGAGGAATATGCTGCTGGCAAAGAGCGTCAAGACAAAATTGAAACTTTCTATGATATAAAAAGAGAATTGATTCAAGGTTTTCAGGATTGGCGTAAGCAATATGAAGAACCAAGTCAGGATGAGGAGTTTTATATGATTTCAGGTGAGACTGAAGAGACTCTTGCTGAAGGTAAAATGGTCCAAGTAACAGTTCGCAGACTGCAAGCCCAAAAGGCAATATGTGGGCTTGAATCAGGAATGACTGGAATCCTTATGAAGGAAGACTATACTGATGACTGGAGAGATATAATAGAATTATCTGATAGGCTACATGAAGGTGACATGCTCACTTGTAAAATCAAGTCAATCCAAAAGAACAGGTATCAAGTCTTCCTTGTTTGTAAAGATAGTGAAATGAGACGTGATCGGTTGCAGAACAACCATGATCTTGATCCATATTACCACAAAGATCGGAGCTGCTTACAGAGTGAGCAAGACAAAACTCGGAAAGAAAAGGAGCTTGCAAAGAAGCATTTCAAGCCAAGGATGATTGTCCATCCACGCTTTCAGAACATAACTGCAGATGAAGCAATGGAGGTTTGCTTTTTAGTAACTTTATGTTATATCTGGCATTCTATTGACCTGTTTTTTTAGATTTGTTATATTTTCCGAAGTTGTATATTTTTCTTGATTCTGTCTATGCACATGGGGACGTATCTGTGCAAGATAGCACTGATCCTTGTTTACATGAAGTTTATTTGATTGATAATTGACTCCTAGACTTCAATGGGTTGAGTCACCACTGTTTGTATCCTAATATTCTTTGGATACTTCCAACAGATTGGTAATTTTAGTAATATTGTTTTGGAGGTAACTACTTCCAATAGATTTACGGAATTTTGAGGAGGATGCATACAGATGCCACCCAGGACCTTTGTATTATTTCCCTAGATACTAGATATGTCTGACTGTGCAATGTCAACATGAGAGGCCTTTCTTGTTGGCTCCTTAGTAACAATTATTTTATGAGGAATGCTAGCAATACATTTTTTGACGTGCTCTTTCCAATATGAATTCGTATTGGTCTCATTTAATCAGATGCACCTCATATTTGGTGGGAACCTACATCAGTTTTACCCAATAATAAGAAGCATGTTCAAAAGAGTATTTGCTAGTATTCCTCTTCTATTATTCTCACTTATTTATTGCCTGTATTGAAGAATAAGCTGCAATATTTCTGAAATAATGAATTTTCTTCTCTTGAATCTTGGTAAAGATTCGAATAAATCATTGTAGTTCTAGTTCCTAAAGATGTTTTATGTTTTTTATGTGAGAACTATTATTAGTATATTCGTGAGTAAACATGAAAAAAAAGTAGTAAAATTTAGGAAAAACATCTGTATTAGGATTTGGTCTATGAAAAACTATCTTCCAAGCAGCATGTACTAATTACAAGGAAAAAGGATGTCTGGGATTTGTGTTTAATGATTGATGAGTGGCATGCTTAACTCTACCTCTCTCTTTGTACAGTATTTGTCAGACAAGGATCCTGGAGAAAGTATTTTCCGTCCTAGTTCCCGTGGTCCTTCATACCTTACTTTGACTCTTAAAATTCACGATGGAGTATATGCCCACAAGGATATAGTTGAAGGTGGGAAGGAAAAAAAGGACATCACAAGCTTACTTCGAATAGGAAAGACACTAAAAATTGGAGAGGACACTTTTGAAGATTTAGATGAGGTAAGGTATTTCCTATGGCGTTCTGGATTCCTTTTTTGTGACTCAATGATTTACTCTTTCCTATTCATTATTGCTTAGGTTATGGACCGTTATGTTGATCCCTTGGTGACTCACTTAAAAACAATGTTAAACTATCGCAAGTTCAAGAAGGGTACAAAAACAGAAGTTGATGAACTTTTGAGGATTGAAAAGGCCGAGTATCCCATGCGCATAGTCTATAGTTTTGGCATCTCTCGTGAACATCCTGGCACATTTATATTGACTTTTATAAGAAGTACAAATCCTCACCATGAGTACATTGGTCTTTACCCCAAAGGATTCAGGTTCCGCAAAAAGATGTTTGAGGATATTGACCGGCTTGTGTCATATTTTCAAAGGCACATTGACGATCCACAAAATGATTCAGCACCTTCCATTAGATCTGTAGCTGCAATGGTACCAATGCGAAGCCCTGCAACTGGTGGTTCAAACAGCGAGGGTGGCTGGAGAGGTCACTCGCATGATAGAGATCGATCTTCTACTCCTGGTTCCAGGACAGGAACATTACCGTATTTTACATCTAGTAGTCAGCAATTTTACATTACCTAGTGGATATGGAGAAATCGCATCGCATCGCATCGCACAGCTATCAAATGAATGGTATGCAAATTGGAAGAAAGAATCCAAAATAGTTTTCAGGTTTTTAACAATCAAGAATCGATGTATCAAAGAAGAGGGTGATCGTAAATATTTTGAGAAGATAGAGTAACACAAAGATATAAATGAGATATAACACAGTAATTAAGTAATTATCTTGAGAAGCTTCGTCTTTTCCTGACCAATCTACACATATATGCACATATATTGTATTCCCTTAAATATATGAATGAAATATAACTATCACTGTAAATCTGTAAATTCCATTAATTGCATAACATTAGCAAATTTTTTAAATTGCAAATGCATCAGCTATAGGAGCACACAAATGAGATGTAAAAACGCCTTTTTAATATGTTAATTATGATATATTGTTTTGATGAATTATCGGGTATAACTATTAGTTTGGAATAATTATAGCAATATAGTGTTTATTACACACTCTATATGATATTATTTGTTATTAGTAAAAAATACAAATACTCCACTAATCCACTAAATTTTTATAGGACCTACATGTTTTAGTAAAATTTATGAGTTTTAACTAATTAAATAAATTGAAAAAGTACGTGTTAAATAATGTGTATTAACATTTATTTTTAGTAAAATCTATATAAATTTTGACGTAATTTTTATGCAATAGATGTTGTAATTATGAAATATGTCATGAATTATTGTCTTAACTCTTATTATTGTTATATTTGTGAAGCATGTAACGAGTTAGTGTCTTAATTGTTGTTATTATTGCAATTGGAAAATAGATCGTGTATTAATATTGTGATTATTACTATTTTATATATTTTTGAAATATGTCATGAATTAGTTTCTTAGTTGTTATTATTTGTTATCTTCTTAAAATGATATATATTATGAGTAGTTATAATAATGATTGATGATGTTATGATTTGAAATGGTTGTTGCATTTTGTGTCTGAAATCTTATATGTGAGTATGTGTTACATTATTAATTGTATTGATGATAAATCTGATTTATGTTCATGACCGTTCTTGTGAGTGACTTATGATGACAAGGGGAGGAATATATGTGTGAGAATTTAATATAATTTTTATGTGTTGATAAATAATTAGTGTAAATGTGAGGATCTTGATACAATGTCTCATCTATATAGCATTGGAAATTATGATGGTTTCGATGTTCGAGGAAGCACAATAATAAGAGTATGAGGTAAAGGCAGAACTTCTCGGGGACATAATGTGATTATGATCACACAATATACCCATGAATTTAAAACAAAAAAATACTAACATCTATGAAAATTATATAAATAACTACGATATATTTACAAAATCTTCCAACCTAAAATTCAACATTGTGGAGTGTGGGTTTCATCTAGAGATATAAAAATAAAATAAAATGATTTAATGACAAAAAAAATTTAATTGAAACATTTGTTTGATATTTTTTGTATGTTAGAGTACAAATTATAAATTTGACCCCAATGTTTTCGTTCAAGCCTCGCCACTAGTAAAAGACTATTTTATTAAGACTTCAAGTGATGAAAGATGTAAGACCTTGCAGGTCCTTTAGGGAGAATTCCATTGTAGCTTAGGACAATTCCCTAATGCTATGAGCTACCACACAATTTTGGTTTAATTCTAACTAGCCATTTGCATTAGTCTTAGTTTGAGTCGAGTGGATCTACGAGGACTTGATGAACATTTGTTTCTAAATTAAATTTGGAAAGGGTTGAAAAAAATATTTTAAAGACAACATTAATTATATTTTTGTTGGATCATAGAACTTGAGACGTAAGAATATTCCTTTAATAGTCTTCAAATTGATAAGCAATCAAACTTGTTTATGTGCCTCACATATTTCATGGTTTGAGATTTACATATAAATTTACTAGTATAATTTATGTGATATAATCTTTCAATCTAAGAGTAATATTCGTTAAGAATTAACTTTTTCTTTTCACCATAAGTCTATTCTAAGATTGTTCTAGAGTCTTGTATGTAACTCCCACCTCAAGTTGCAATATATTTCTCTTGTTCATGCTCTTGGATTTGCTCCCTTGAAATTGTACTCAACTTATTTCCTTGTTTACAAATAAAACAATGTAAATAATATCTCAAGTGTTACAACGATGTGATTTAGGTTTAAGTATACTATTTCCCATATATTTTAACGAAATAACGATTTGGAAATTTAACCCCCAATTTCACAAATTTTAGGAATTTTTCTCACCACTTAATTTTGGCTAATATATGATTATGTTTTATCTTCATAAATAATATGGCAATGTTTATTTATATTAAATTTTAATTAGGAATGAAAATAGACTAATCTGAATAACTTTGTAGGATCTGAGTTTGATTTATCAAAAAATTGAAGGTTTAATTTTCACATGTGTCACATGTTTTTTATAAAGTATGAGTTTGATATTTATGAAAGTATCATACAATATGTTAACCTCCTTAATATCATTTTTAAATAATTAATATGATATTTTTGAATATTCTAACAAACTAATATATCAATAAAATTAAGTACTTTTTTTTATTTAAAATTATATTTTTTAAAAAAATTGATTTTATATGTTATTATTTTTAAGTATATTTTTATAATATGTTTAAATATATTTAAAGATGTCAAAAACTAATATTGTAAAATATGATTAAATTACTAAAGAAACTAACAAATTTGTAATTTAACATAAAACTAGACGTTAACCCGCATATTGCGTGGGTATATTTTAATTTATTTAATTTAAGTGAATTTTTTAAAATAAATCAATTTGAAGTTTTACGTCTCAATAAGAGACATGTCTAAATAGTCGAAATGTATTTTAAGTAAATAAGAGAGATATATGTACTCTCACTTGAGAAGAAGTTGAAGAAATTTTATATGTACTATCAATCTATAAGTTCAATATTATATAGAATTGCTAGCACTACTTTTTTGCCACATTAGTAGAAAATGTGAAGTTGATTAAGTAGATGGCCAAAAATTGTGAAGTTGATTAATATAGACAAAAAAACGTATTGAGTGGTAATGTGGAATTAATGTGAAAAAATACGATATTATGAAATAATAATGTAGAATTAATTTAGAAAATTTTGAATAGACGTTAATAACATTAAAAAAAAAGGAGATATTTGTGGATAATGTATAGAATTTGTAGAAGACATAGACATATTGAATATTTAAAAATTATAAATAATTATATTTAAATTTATAATTAATTATGTTTAATTAATA
>JBBPBT010000659.1:3435899-3464539 GCA_037974875.1 Cicer bijugum
ATGCTTAATATTAATGATTATTAATGATTAATAATAATAATAATATTAATAATAATCATAATAGTAGTAGTAGTAAAATGTGTGTTAAAGAAAATTAAAAGTTGAATAATAAGGAGAATTGGAGTGAAAAAACCTTTTGTTGAGATTTTTGTTGAGATGACAATATTTGAATAAAATAACACAATATTAGATGATGTTTAGGTGGGAGTCTATTCTAATATATATAATAGACAATAGATATTAGATACTAAATAATAATAATAATAATAATAAGTCTTAACACATAAATAGAATAATATACTTAAAAAAAAATTATATATTGATTGTACTTTATTTTATAACTCTTAACACATAAATAGTTATACATAATATTGATTTTACTTTAATTTGTAACTCATGACACATTAATAGTCATACATAATATTATATGCTTAATATTAATGATAATAATAATAATAATAATAGTAGTAGTAGTAGTAGTAGTAGTAAAATGTGTGTTAAAGAAAATTGAAAGTCGAATAATAAAGAGAATTAAAGAGCAAAAATCTTTTAGATGAGATTTTTGTTGAGATGACAATATTCAAATGAAATAACACAATATTAGATGATGTTGAGGTGATAGTTGTTGGAGATAATTCAAAATGATGTAGTTAAAATGTAGTTAGAAGTTAGTTAGAATATGGTTAGAAGTTGGTTGATGTAAAATAGCCACAAAACTGCTGCTATAAAAGGCCAAGAAAGAGGAGTGAAATGGTATAATATGCTGTAACAGGAAGATTGTTCTGCAGAGTGAAAAGAACAATCTTAGCAGAACCCAGATCAATCTAAAGGAAGCAGAAGAACAATCTGTTTTCTGTTTTTCTCTATTTTTCTTTTCTTTTCTTCTCAATTCCAATTCCTCTCAATTATACAACCTGTTCCAATAAATGGCATCAAGAGCTTGAGTTCTAGACCTTGGGAAACACGAGTGAAAGTGTAAGGGGAAATCAAAATTGGGAAACACAAGTGTGAGTGAAAGAAAAAAAAAAAGAAATGAATGGAGGAGGATTTCCATCGAATTTGCCAATTCTGGATGGAAAGAACTGGGAGAGGTGGTCTGCATCAATGAGATCGTTGTTGGGAGCTCAAGAAGTGTTTGAGATTGTTCAAGATGGATATGAACAACTTGGTGTGAATCCAACGGAAAGACAACAAACAACTTTCAAAGATTGCAAGAAAAGGGATTGCAAGGTGTTGTTTTACATCCAGCAAAGTGTGGATTCAAACAATTTTGAAAGGATCTCAAAGGTATCTACAGCAAAAGAGGCATGGGACATCTTGGTGAAGTATTACACAGGTGATGAAAAAACCAAGAAAGTGAAGCTCCAAATGCTAATAAGGCAATATGAATTGTTGCAGATGAAAGAAGATGAAGGTGTGACAGATTACTTCAACCGTGTGCAGGTTGTTGTTAATCAGATGAGAACAAATGGTGAATCATTAACGGAAGTGACAGTTATTGAAAAGATTCTTAGAACGTTAACACAAACGTATGATCACATAGTGGTGGCAATTGAAGAATCAAAGGATCTTGATAAGATGAAGATGGAGGATTTGCAAGGCTCTCTTGAAGCTCATGAACTGAGATTAAGAGAAAGGTGTGCAGCAACCTCAATATCACAAGTGCAGGCCCTGCAGGCTCAAGTTAGCAAGAAGACCAATCAAGGTGAAGTGAAGCACAAGAAAGGCAAAGGTAATTTCAAGTGGTACAAGAAGTATGATTATGATGAAGAGACGGATGATTCCGATGAAGGGTCTGGAAGTTCAAGAGATCATAATAAAAGTAACAACAGCAGCAAGAATTTGAATGACAAGAATAAATTTAACAAGAAAGAAATTCAATGTTACAATTGTCAAAAATGGGGGCATTTTGCAAATGAGTGCAAATCCAAGAAAGTCCAAAGAGAGGATGATGATGCTCAAATGGCAGTTGAGGATTCAGATTCAGATTCAAATGATGTGTTATTGATGGCAATAGCAAACGAAGATCGCTCCGGAAAAAGTGTTAAAAACAAAGATCGTTGTAGAAAAAGTGTTGAAAGCAAAGATCGTTCTGGAAAAGGTAAAGAACGTTCTTCATATCAGTTTTGGTTTCTTGATACTGGATGCTCGAATCACATGACTTTTCATAGAGATTGGTTTGTAAGCATTAATGATAAGGTAAAAAGAGAGATTAGATTTGCAGATGGCAGCAAAGTAACTGCAAAAGGAGTAGGAAATGTGTTGATTCAAAGGAAAGATGGAAAACAATATTTCATATGTGATGTGTTGTATGTGCCAAGAATGAAGAACAATCTGTTAAGTCTTGGACAACTACTTGAAAAGGGATATTCAATGAAGATGAAGCATGGCGAAATAAAGATGTTTGATAGTGCAAACAAGTTTGTATTGAAGGCACCATTGTCTAGAAACAGAACCTTCAAAACACCATTGTCAAATAGATCCTTAAGAATGATGGAGGTTGAAGGATTGGATGAGATGTTGAATCCAAGTGAATGTGATGTTAGTACCCTAGCTATTCAACCTCACACAGCTTGTAGAACTACAAATAAATGGAAAACAATCAATCCCAAAGTAAGAGCAAGAGTTGTTGTAGGCGATGTTGAGCAAGGGAACAAGCATGTTAATGTTCCAGCCACTCTTTCTATTGTGCCAAGCAACAGAAAAAAGATCCCTGCAATTTCTGTTTGCAGAAAGAAGGAAGTGATTGTGCTAGATGATGATAGTGATAATGGTAAGAGTGAGGTCCAAGGAAAGCTAGTAGATGCAACTAAGACTCATGTTGCAGCTCATAGCAATAATGCAAGAGTTGTTGAATGTTTGGCTTGCAACAAGGCTGATTTGCAGCAGTTGGACAAATTGTTGGAAGATGACATAAAGGTGATAACAGGGATGAAATCTGAAGCATTAAAGACTGCAATTGGTCAAGGCGGCAAAGGGAAAAAGGTTGATGCGTTGTTAACCATGAGTGTCGTGACTAACGAAGACATGATTTCGGCGAAAAGTGCAGCTTGTGAGAGATTGTTGAATCAAAGAGCTGAGATAAAGATGAAGTCTAAGAAGATCAAGGACTGCAAAGTGCATGAAAGTGTGTTATCGATGTGGTGAAGAAGGACATGTTGCTCAAAAATGCGCAAGACATTCAAGTGTTCATAGAAAAAGCAATCATTTGGAAACAAGTTTTCACTTATTAAGCGATCAAGTGATGAAAGGAAGGATGAGATTAGAGGACTGCAGTATGAGTGATCAAAAGGAAGGCATCCTAACTAAAAGCTTGAAGAGGGTGAAGTTCAAATAGATTAGGAACAATCTTGTATTAATGTCAATTGAATCATTTTGAATTAGGGGGCATGTTGGAGATAATTCAAAATGATGTAGTTAAAATGTAGTTAGAAGTTAGTTAGAATATGGTTAGAAGTTGGTTAAGTTGGTTGATGTAAAATAGCCACAAAACTGCTGCTATAAAAGGCCAAGAAAGAGGAGTGAAATGGTATAATATGCTGTAACAGGAAGATTGTTCTGCAGAGTGAAAAGAACAATCTTAGCAGAACCCATATCAATCTAAAGGAAGCAGAAGAACAATCTGTTTTCTGTTTTTCTCTATTTTTCTTTTCTTTTCTTCTCAATTCCAATTCCTCTCAATTATACAACTTGTTCCAACAATAGTCTATATATATATATATATAATAGACAATAGATATTAGATGTTAAATAATAATAATAATAATAATAATAAATAGTAAGATGTATGTTAAAGCAAATTGAAAGTTGAATAATAAAGAGAATTGAAGAGAAAAAACATTTTAGATGTATCACATGTGATTTTTTGTTGAGATAAGAATATTTAAATGAAATGACAAAGCATTAGATTATGTTTATGAAAAAGTTTATTTTAATATATATAATAGATAATAGATTGAAGAGGAAAATTCTTTTAAATGTGGCTCATAATTTTTTTGTTGAGGTGACAATATTTGAATGAAATGACACAATATTATATTATGTTTATGTGGGAATCTATTTTAATATATTAATGATTGTGTGCTTTGTGGTATAGTATAATATTTATTTGTGAGTAATAGTTTGTTAAATTCAAAATATTGAAACAATTTATGTGTATGCCTTGGAATTGTTCAAACAATTATTTGACAAGGTCAAGAAACTTAAAAGTGGTTGAAAAAAATTATAGACAAGAAAAATTATAAGTTTTTATTTTGAAATATTTAATATTTTTTTTTATTTCAATTATGTTGTGTTTTTTTTTAATTATAAAAAAAATGTTATGGAAGGTACATTCTACATTAAGAAAAAAAAACTCATTTTCCATGATTAATTAGAAATTTTTAAATGTATTGATGAGTTAAAATTAAAACTATATAATGTATGAAATAAATGTACTTAAATAAGTAAAAATGTTTGCATTATATATTGAAAAAACAAAACAATAGAATAAAAGATGAATTTAGAATGTGACACATCACAGTTGAAAACACAAAACAATAAAATAAAAGATAAATTTAGAATATGCCACGTTACAGTTTGTGAGTTCGCAAATGTGGAGGATTTCACATGAATGAAAATAGATAATAGAGAATAGTGATAAATATTTGACTTCAATTATACGCATGTAGTCAAACTACTTGTTACGCTCAATAGATAATAGAGATAAATAGTTAACTCAACTTTTACACATGTATTCAAACTACTCGTTTCTGTTTTTACGCTAAATAGATAATAGAGATAAATAGTTGACTCAACTTCTACTTCTACGCATGTAGTCAAACTACTCGTTTCGGTTACACTCAATTAGAGAACTCAACTTCTACCCATTGTATTCAAACTACCGTTTCTGTTTTTAAGCTAGATAATAAAAAATAGAGATATATAATTGACTTCACTCTACATTTATTGAAACTACCCTGTTTTTACGCTGCCTTTCATTATTCGGAAGACCGTTTCCGTGTGTTTCACTTATTTCTTCTCAAAACCATCCTCACTTCCCCATTACCTAGACCACCCAACTTCCACCTTCCGGAAACCCGTCAGCTTTCTTGATTCTTTCTAAATCGTTAGGTCTGGTTCGGCAGCGTTTTCCGGTTTCTTCCTTCTTTTTCAATCGTATGGTGCTGGTTCGTTTCAATTCTTTTTTATCAAGTTTTTTTTTCCTCTTATTTATTATTCTTTTAGTTCTCTCCACTGTCTTTTTTAAGCTTTAAAAATCCTCATACTTTATTCAACTTTTTAGGCATATTGAGAGCCATGAGTAGGATTTCCAATGAAGATGAAGGTGGGAAACCAGTCAAGCGTAGTCGACCATTAGAATCACCTGAGGATGATAATCGAACGGTGAAGGTCAAGCGTAGTCGACAGTTAGTTTCTCCAGAAGTAACTGGTAATGAAGGTAGTGAGTCATCAGTATCCGCAGAAGAAGCTGATAATAATAATAATGGAGATAACACCGAAGGAGGAAGAGATGGTAATTTAAAGAAAGGTTCTTGGACACCTGCTGAGGATGCAATTTTGGTTGAATATGTTCAAAAGCATGGAGAGGGAAATTGGAGTGCGGTCCAAAAAATATTTGGACTTGCTCGTTGCGGAAAGAGCTGCCGCCTTCGATGGACAAATCATTTGAGACCAGATTTGAGAAAGGGTGCATTTACTGCAGAAGAAGAAAATTTACTTGTTGAAAAACACTATATACTGAAAAATAAATGGTCTCAAATTGCTCTTTCGGTTAGTAGTAACTACACTTTTGAATGCATATTCTTCCTTTTTATTTTATGGTATATGTGTTATTCTCATTCCTATTTTGTTTCAGTTGCCTGGTCGTACAGATAATGAGATAAAGAACTATTGGCACACAAGAACCAAAAGATTGAAAAAAACTGGCTTACCAATCTACCCGGAGGAAATAGTGCAAAGGGTGAACAACATGAATCAAGAACATTTAAATGACGACGTGGTAGCCAACCAAAATGATGGTGATTCACAAACAGCAAACTTTGAGATACCTGATGTGGTATTTAAAAGTTTCAAACTCAGCCCAGATGCAATCATTCTACCACCCCAGTTAAATATGCAAGGATGTGGTTTGGTTGATCAAAACATAGACTCAATCTATAATATCTTGTTTGTGCCTCCCTCAAATCGTGTTCGATTGGAAGATACAACATTCAATAGTTCAGGCAATTTTACCAGTAATGTTGCTGCTATTCCAGGGTTTGATAATTGTGAAAATTATGGTATGTTGTCTCCTTGTCCCAGTGATTCTATTCTCGACGGTAGCGATCTGTTTCATGAAGACGATGATAACATTACTATCAACAATCATGAACATGATGCTAACCTTACTTTCGACCATCATGCACTAAACAATATCTCTTCTTCTGAACCCAATTATACCAGTAATGTTGCTGCTATTCCAGTGTTCGATAATTGTGAAAATTATGGTATGATGTCCCCTTGGCGCATTGATTCTATTATCGACGGTAGCGATCTGTTTCATGAAGACGATGATAACCTTACTGTCGACAATCATGAACATGATGCTAACCTTACTTTCGACCATCATGCACTAAACAATATCTTTTCTTCTGAACCCATATATACCAGTAATGTTGCTGCTATTCCAGTGTTTGATAATTGTGAAAATTATGGTATGCTGTCTCCTTGTCCCAGCGATTCTATTCTCGACCGTAGCGATCAGTTTCATGAAGATGATGATAACCTTACTGTCGACAATCATGAACATGATGCTAACCTTACTTTCGACCATCATGCACTAAACAATATCTCTTCTTCTGAACCCATATATGATGGGTGCATGAGAAATGAGCCCCCTTCATTCCAAAATTTAGAGACTCAACAATGTAGCTGGGACACGCCTGCGTTCGGATTTCCTTTGCATGAGTCTGTCAACACATTGATTCAGTTTCCTCCTATTGAGGATTCTAATCAATCAGTTTTTTATCCTGACAATGGTGGTTTACTCAATACAGCAAGATCATTCCACAACCATTCAAATGGCACAAACGTGCAAGAGGGAATAGAAAGACAGGCGTTGAATGAGGCATTCAATAGCTCAACTTACAATCCATATGACAACTTACATGAGTCTGTCAACACATTGATTCAGTTTCCTCCTATTGAGGATTCTAATCAATCAGTTTTTTATCCTGACAATATTGGTTTACTCAATACAGCAAGATCATTCCACAACCATTCAAATGGCACAAACGTGCAAGAGGGAATAGAAAGACAGGCGTTGAATGAGGCATTCAATAGCTCAACTTACAATCCATATGAGTCTTCTTCTTCTCAATTTCTGTCTTCTGACTACAACAATAATCATATTAGCATGTTCTCTACGGATGAGTCTTATCCACTTCAAACTCCGGAGGGTTAGCATTTTATCTAATATCATTCTGTAACTATATATTTTTATTTTACGGTAGTTGATAAAATAGGCAAGAGATTTCACTAACTAGTTTTCTCTGTTTTACAGATTATTGTGGTGGTATTAATCAAAATGGACAATTCATAAATAATTCTTTCATGAGCGGAGATTTGAATCAACTAAAGTCGACACCCCAAAATGCTTTGTCGGACTTCAATTCTGATGATATTAATCAAAATGGACAATTCATAGATAATTCTTCCATGAACGGAGATTTGAATCAACTAAAGTTGACACACCAAGATGCTTTGTCGGACTTCAATTCTCATTATATTAATCAAAATGGATTTAATCAGTTCACAAGCCATTCTTCCATGGTAGGAAGTTTGAATCAAAAAGATTTGGCGCACCAAAATGATTTGTCCAACTTCAATGCTCCAGGTATTAATCAAAATACATTCAATCAGTTTACAGATAATTATTCTGGAAATGGAAATCTGAATCAAGATTTGACGCACGCAAATAACTTTAGTTGGTGTAGGTATATTAGTGGGCCAAATATGAATGATACCGAGTATATTTGATCGCTCTACACTTATTTTTATAAGAAATATAATTGGTTTCCATTTGTAAGTGTTTGATGTGGATTTGATTGATTAGCACATAATATATTTGATCTATCGGCAATATTATTGATTTGAATAGTTAATATTATTGATTTGTATAGTTAAGTGTTTGATATAGATTTTATTAGAGTTTCAAGAGTACTCATGTTTGATATTTGGTTTTATATGATGATATGCAAAAGTATTAAAAAATTAATGTAAATGTTATTTAGAAAAATAATTAAAAAAAAAGTATATATATATATATATATATATATATATATAAAATTTATAATATATATTCCATATATATTATCAATTTATTAATATAAAATTTAATGTTAATAATAGAAATCAAACTTGCAATTTAAACCACCAGATTAAACTCTTAAAGACTCTATCAAAATGGCCTGAGAATCTAACAAATTTTATTGGCTAGCTTCTTATGTTGAAGTTTGAGCAAGAAAAATAGATAAAACAATGATCAAAAGGGTATTACTTGACTCTTATGAAAGAAACAACCAGAAGGAGCACTATATGGCAAAAGTGCCAACATTAGAGGAGTTTGAACACCTTCATCAATGCTTAAGTTTCCAGTATTGTGGTTCATATCAGTTTTGACAAAGCCAGGACAAACAGAGTTTATGTGAAAATGAGGGTATTTCTTTGCCATAATCCTTGTGTAAGCATTTAAAGCTGCTTTTGACATTGTATAAGCTGAAGCAAAAGTTGGCCATCCTTTTATCTCTAGTGTTCCTTCTTTGTAATCTTTCTCAAACTCTTTAAGCACCTCATCTATTTTTTCAATTGTTAGGTTCTCAATGTCATTAAACACTCCTCTAGCCCACTCATTTGATACATTCTGAAATAGTCAAATAAATTATGCCACTGAAATTATTTTATCAATAATTTAAAAGACTTATACAAATAAATAAATTTATAATTACCTTCAAGAGTCCTGCTCTTGAGGAAATGTTGACAATTGTTGGTGAAGTGGATAGCTGGAGAAGGGGAACAAGAGCTTCAGTTACTCTTTCTACACCATACAAGTTTGTTTTCAAACATTTTTCAGCTAACTCATAGGTTTCATACCCTACTTTCTTCCAATCAAATTCTGCTCCATTTCTCTACAATAAATTAATATCATATTATTCACTTGTTAGTCGTCCATATAAAGCTAACAATTTTTAATGCTGTAATAAAAAGAGCTAACAATAAAAATGAGTGTTTGGTTAACTTTAGTTAGCATTTGCTTAATGCAAACGTACCTTTTTAAGTAGAGCATCACCATCTAATAATTTTCCCCCAGCAACACCTGCATTATTCACCTGCATCAATATGAAAATAGTGGGAATAAAGTTACTTTTTGTTCTTGAGATAGATTAACTCTTGTTCCCTCATACTCAAGATTTCTTTAATCTTGATGAATGAATAATGTATGACAACTTACATAAGTCATTAAATAATGTGACAATAATCATCATTACACAGTAGTGTAAAACATTTATTTCTAGACTAAAAATGCATCTAATTTTATTTGTTGATAAAAGTTTAAAACTATATGTGAAAAAATTCAGATGTTGCACTGCTGACTCAAGGATTAGTCTCATAACAGACACAAATGATCTAATTATGTTGTAGGGATGGATACCTTGAGATTGAGATGCCAACTAGAGTTAAAGGTCCTAATTATAGTGAGTAAAAAAGTTAGAAACTATCATTAATTGATTTAATTCATACCAAGATATCAAGTTTCCCAAACAAGTTTTTAATGAAAGCAGCTAAGGTTGCAACACTTGTAGGGTCATTCACATCAAGTTGATGAAAAACCAAAAAGTCAAAGAGACCAAACTCTTTATTGAGTCTTTCTACAGCCTCCAAACCTCTTTCTTCATTTCTAGATGTTAGCACAACCACAACACCACTTGAAGCCAATTTCTTACATATTCCATAGCCAATGCCCTTATTTGCTCCTGTCACAACAGCATACCTGAAAAGAAATTTCATAAAAGTAATTAATCAACTATGTCGCTACAAAATATTTGATTTTTCTGTGCACAATAAAGAATTCAATCAATTAAACAACAAATGAACCTTTTTGGTTCTTCCCCCATTATGTAGCAATTAGGAGGTGATAGTTCTCTAGTGATTGATGAATTTAAATTTGCTGTATCAGCACCTATTACAAGCCTATAGTATCATCAATATAAATTAAGAAAGATATAAAAATAATGTGTGTTAGTTTGTTACAATGTGTCAAGTGTTATGGTTTTTAAAATTGCATAAATGGAATCATTTGCCGTTTACATAAATTTTGATTGAATTACTGTCATGTACACATTATTCCAAATTCATATCCGGCATACGTTATCATTTTCCTTATGGATTTGGATATTTTAGACGGCATTTCCCTCTCCACTCTTCTTGCTCCCGCCAAAAAATCTTGACATTACAACTTTATACAATATATGTAGACATTATGGTTGGTCGCCCTTTGTTTTCTAGTGAACCTTCTTTGAAGTCTTTGATAAACTCTTGAAGTACCTCATCTATTATTTCATTTTTAAGATTTTCAACATCATCAAATACCCTTTTAGCCATTTGGTTTGGTATATTCTGAAACATCACAATTTTGTCAATGTTAGGATGTAATATAATATCATACTTTTAAAAAGACTAAAGTCAAACAATTTTTTTTTTATTGAATCACTGATTTAGTCTTTGAAGCTATAGAACATTGTCAATTTAGTTCATAAAATTTTTAATATTTAAAAATGTTTATGGAATTAAATTTTTTTAATCATATTAGTCATTTTGGAATTTAGCCCTAAAAGTGACTAATATGATTGAAATTTTTCAATGTGGTATAGTAGAAATACTGACCATAGTTTTGCTTCTGCCATAGATGCTGAAAGTGAATGATTGCATCTAAGAAGGCTGGGGGGTTAATAATGTATTATATATAAAGAATTAAAGGTATAAGAAAAGCATTTGTGGCTAACAAGTAATAGTTAAATCAATTGGTTTTTACGGAAAATTATATCCTAACCACGTTAAATGGTCTAATGAGAACTAAAAATTAAAAGTGATATGAAACTTTAACTATAAGTTAACATTCTTTTCGTATTTACAGCTAGAGTAATTTTGTGTACTATTTGGTGTACAGTGTACACTCGTTTGACACCCAATAAATTTTAATAAATAAAAACAATTTCATTTATTATTTAAAAACTATGATTGGTAACATTTTAACAATAAAAACTATGAGGACCGTTAATTAATATTTATGAAAAAAATTCGTCTATCATCGATAAAATTTAAACGGTAGACTATTATCAACGTGTTCCAACTTAGCAATGTTACTAAAGCATGTTATCTTTTCAACAGCTTCGTTATTTCTTTTAGTAAACGTCGGTAGTACTAGTGGCAGCACTTACGACTTGTAACTGGACTAACTACCACATCACATGTGAGGAAATAGACAAGACAAATCTCAAAGAACGTTTCACATAATCTGCTTGAGATTTTTATATATTAATTATTTTCTATACGGGAAATTTTTTCTCCTCTTGTATTGTTTGTATAAAATGAATGAGATTAATGGATATGAAACTAGTTTATACTAATATCTAAAGGAAGTTTTTTTATGGAATACTATTAAAGTAAGATGCAGTGGAGTGATTTTGCGGATGTTTGGTGTAAAATTATATTTTAAAAAATTAATTTTATATGACATTATTTTTAAGTATATTTTATTATAATATGTTTAAATATATTTAAAGATGTTAAAAACTAATATTGTAAAATACGATTAAATTACTAAAAAAACTAGCAAATTTGTAATTAAAATAAAATACAAAATCAAATATATAATAATAATAATAGTAATAAAAAATAATACTCATTATTTAATTAGACTGATCTGACAGACATCGAATGTTTTTTTAATGTTCATGTGGTCAAACAATATTTACTCAAATAGAGAACATTTCAACAAGTTTGATGCAATATGTGATTAATTCGCAAATGAGTGAAGACCGCCATCGTTGAGTTTTTTTTTTTTTTATGAAAATACGTATAAATTGAGTTTTAGATGTTTCCACTCGTTGAAATTTTTGTATGAAAATGCAATATGTGGTCATCTTTCACACATTTAAAGACTACAATAATAAGAATAATAAACTAAAGATACAGATACAATTTATCACCACGTATAGCTGTACATGTTGCTTCAGTCAATTGATTATGTTGGAAGGATGAACAACATCAATGAATCATATGTTAACCTATGATCACCTACACTAATGAAAGGTCATTTAGCACAACACAACCCTAAAAACACTAAAGCACCGTCACTTTTTTTTCCTCCTAAATGTGGTGGGAAAGTTACATCTACACAACATGGGTAACTACAATACAAGACATGCAAAGCACATCTATTAGCGTGTCAATAAATGGTATTCACCATTCACACTGATACCTATACTTGTACTTATACAGAGTAAATGATGCCACAGCACCACTTCTATTTTAGTCTTTCAAAGATATGTGTTACAGAAGCATCCAAAATGCTCATTGTTTTTTACCTGATGACCTTTTCTTCCCTGAAGGGGGTTTCCATTTGCTCTGCATCAAACATTTTCATTGGTTAATGATAAGCTTAGAAAATGTACTAACTTTTATCAAGAGAAAGAAAAGCAAATAAAAAAGTAGGCGCTGCAATTTTGAAGTGACTCAGTTATTTACCAGTGGCTCGTCATCAGGAACTTCGGCAAATCTGCCACCATCAAGACTTGTTGAACCTTCAAGCGATTTCTTCACTTCTCTACCAGGACTACTTTCCTCATCACTCTCATTTTGGTTCCCTTCAGGAGCCAAAACTTCTTTTTCATTAACATTTTCCCTCAAAGCTCCTCTTGATTCATCCACCTCTCTTTCTTTTGAATTTCTTTCTTCTTCATCATTTTGAACTCCTTGTGGGGAACTCTCTCTGTCTTTAGAAAGCCCCTCAGCAGAATCCTGCTTCTCTTCGTCTGGTTCCTGCCTCTTGTCATTGGGTTCTTTCTTATTACTCGAGCTCTTCACTGTCTTACGTCTCTTTCCACGTGAAACTGATTTTGCTTTCTTGTTGGGTTTCTTTTTCTTGGTTACGATGACATCAGACCCTCCATCATCCTGTTCCCCTTCAGAACCGCCTACAACAGAAAACTAAACTAAGTTAAAGGAAAAAAGTAGAAGAGAACAGACTAACAAAGTAGAAGTCTTATATCATAATAAGGAACCATAAAAAACACCTTTACAAGCAAAGGTTACAACACTTTCATGAAAGCAAGACTTCTCAATGATACATGCACATCAGATTCAGATATCTCTTAAGTTACATTACCAGAGTTGAACTCAGCTTCAGATATTGCAGTCTCTTCAGGGTTTGGTAGCTCGGAACTCTCACTAGCACCCTCTTCATGGAAATTAGTTTTTGATGCCTTTTTTTGTCCACGTTTTGCATGCTTGCTTGGAGATTGTTTACCATTAACTCTATAAAATAAAATGATACAATACAGATTATAATGATAGAGCATTGAACAAAACCAATGTACAAAAGACCCTCATCTTTTTTTACTAACATTTTTGTAGTCTTTTTACTCGCTGAACCTCTTGAACTTCGCTGTTTCTTCCCAGTAGAACTATAAACAGTAAAAAAATATCAAGCAACTCATAATCGGTTAAAAGAACATGTCCATTGAAGCTGGTAGAAATAAAACACAAGTTGTACTTAAATCAGATGAATAGGCATTCAACCTTTCGAAACACTAAATTTTCATATGTAGACGTACAATGCAACCTAATCATTCAAATAAAACTTTAGCTCAAAGCCTAAAACTGATTCACAAACGGAATACTTACGCTTCACGTAAAGATGGAGATTTTGAGGGCTTTAGCTTCTGGAAAAATTATTAACATAAAAAGAGAATCAAACTTCAATGATATTTGATACCTTTTAATGGAAATGGAAAGAGGATAACAGTTGAACTGCTTCAGAGAATGAAGACAAATGGAAAATCATACCTTAGAAGATTTGTAGGCCCCATCGATAACCTCCCAACGTTCCTTTTCCAAATAGAGTTTTTCTACTTCTCCATCATCATATAATATCTTCGACACAACATGACACAGTAAAATTGAGTCAGAATAGTATAACTTAGCTTCAGAATAACTTTAGAACAAGAGTGTGAGCCTACCACATGCTTCCTCTTTAAAGAATCATAAGACTGAACTGTTCCTTCATAAAATCTACAAAAATCAATACACCAATATGAGAACTTTAATTAGAAATTAAGGAAAACAAGATAATTGAGAGCTTCAGAAATTTGCCTCTAGGGTTTAAATAAGGGTAGAAAGTGACCAATAATTAATCCCATAGCGGTCAACAAGCAAAATCACATATATAAGAACAGATGCAGCACGGAGAACTTAAGATATATGCCAACTAAAAAATGTGAAGTCAAAACAAGCAACTAGAAATGCACAGTTGAAAACAAGCAGCTATAAAATACAGCACTTCTACCAGCTAAACGAGCAGGTAGCGAAGTCAAAATAAGCAGCTAGTTTGGCTTTAGAAAATGCAGTAAAAAATATTCCAAAATCAATTGAAAAAACATAGTAATTTCTGTGAATTTTTCTTGTTTATCCTTTATATAAACATAGTGGAATTCATGCATTGTTTTGCTTCTACAACGTATCTCTATTTGTGATAGGCACTTACTTCTTATCCAAAGGCCACCAAACTTTAATTCTGCAATCGATCAGATCTTCAGCATCACTTTCACCTTTCTTTGTCATACACTGGAGAGAGAAAATAATCAAATCAAACTACTAATACTCTCCAAGAGACTTCCTGGAACACCGACATCATACCATGGCATAGAGGTGATGTGATACTGACATGAAAACCACAAACAAATTGACTGCAAAAGCAATAGAGCGAGTCACCTTAGTCAATCCTCCAATACTTTTTCTTTTCAGCCTTTTAGTAGATCCTAAGGACGACTTGAACTCGTCATTTTCAGTCTCATCGGTTGTCTTTAATTTACCAGGACCCTACAACAGATGCAGAAGATAAGCAGAAGTCTAAGATCCTAACAAAAGTATAAATCAATTTAGACATCAAGACTCCACCTTTACGTCATGCTCTTCATATTTGTCAGACTCATTAATATGATAACTCTCCGATGCCTTAATTTTTTGTTCTAGTGAGGGCTCTTTGCCTTTGATCAATTTTCTCTGCATATTTTTGCTACCTGTATCTGGGTTAATTTCTGAATCAAACTGTAATTTCACTCCAGAGGGAACTTCCCCTGAAACTCTTTGAGAAACCTTTGAAGAACTACTTGATCGCGATTTTGCATGGGTAATGGAAGACCGCCTCCGTTTAGGTGCTGGAACAAGTGTTTCTTCTCCTACTTTTCGTTTTTTAATTGTTAATAAATCGGGATCTTTCTGCACCTTCTTACTCAAAGAATGTTCATGACCATTTCTTGATTCAGTAATAGTAGATATCCCCAAGTTATCCAAATTAATTTCTCTGACCATATTTAAGATATCAAAATCATCATCAGCTTTTTTTGTTTCAGTTGTCATGCTCTTGCTCTTGCTCTTTTTCACCTTTTTGCCCTTGGTTCCCTGAGATCTTATCTTCTTTATTATTTTTCCAATGGGCATTTCATTTCTATCTTTTTCACTGTCCTTTAAAGCATGATCCTCAGCTGATTGAGATGGAACCTGATATAGGAGAAACACTACCACATGATTCAAGATTAAAAATTCACTAGAAATTGCTAATTGATTTTTACCATTTGCTACATGCTTACCATTTCTAATTCGACTGATTCAAATTGAGCCAAGACACTTTCATCAGCCAACCAGGTTTTCACTTCATTTGCCTACCAAATACAATAAACAGCATTAAGAAGCATTTTTTTTAGTTAATGTAATCCAGTATCTCATTTCCATGTTCTAACAACCTTAAATGAAAATAAGCATAATAACATTCTATCAAATAATAAGATGCTATCACCATTTAATCACAGGGAACTGTCTTCATGTAATTAAACTATGCAAGTAAGTCTATGAGATCTCTACCATCATAAAACGTTGAAACACGGACATTCAAAGTGTCTTAATGGGTTAAAAACTAATGCAAACAATGCTACAAATCAACCTCGTTTAGTTATAAATATCATCAAGTAGCAACTATATGGAGGGCGTTTTGTTTGGCATGTGAAATACACTTGGCAATTTAGCATACCATAAGGAAACTACAATTTGACAAGAGGAGATACCGTAAGATCATTTTCCTTCTCGTGTGCTTTGTATAGTGTAGGAGGTAGGGAAATTGAATGAGACAATCCTTGGATATCAACATCTTTCTGTACTAGTCGCTTGGTGATTGCTAATCCAAGGTCACATATGGCATGAGAATTCTGGACAGTCATTGATCACAAAGTAAGATTACCGTCACTCATCACCTTTAAATATGCAAAAAAAATTATCTATGTAAGAAATATCCCCAACCTTCGACTTTGATGCATCAACCACATCTTCTGAGTGCTTAATACTCTGAAAGATAGAAGTAATGGCAGATATAACTTCTTTCTCTTTGTCAGTAGTTACTTCAAACCTGGCATCTTCATCTCGTTGCACTAGCATTGATAGCATCAAGTGCAACTGCCTGCAAAGTCGGGAAGGAAGAATATGAATTTTGCAAGAAAGAGCATCCAGACATATTCAGTATTTTATAGCTAAAATTTATATGTTTCAGCCCAAGATGCATTCCACAGTCACATTGAAAACATCATCTCCACATTATTTGTGAAGTATAACAAATCAGTAAAATAGATGCATTGTGTTTCATCCAAACAAAAAACTATGCATACAGAAAAACAGCACAGTGCTGATTATATCTTTCAAATATGCATACAATCATAAAAAAGCTTTATATGTTTAACGCTATAAAATCAGCACACTGGAACCAACAAATACATAAATACCATGGAAAAATCTCCTTCTGCATACAACAACAAAAACTAGTGTGGAATTCAATCGTTTTGAACATATTTTAGAAGAATCTCTAAACATGCATCCAGCACAGAGATGTCCTATATGAGTAAATTAATACCTGTATATAGTATTGTATGCTTCAGCATCCTTGCATTCATCAATATTGGGGCATGATAGGTTAGCAAGCGCATGAACTAGGTATGGAAGGATGTACTCAGGATAATTGGTCAAGGAATTTGCATCTGATTGCCCTGAAAGCTGCCCAACCCTTGCTTGGTGATGCATGTGAATAATGTCAGTGAAGTTCTGCTTATCCTACATTAACAAACACAATTCATCAACAATGACACAAAATTGATGTGAAAACTAGGAAATTTGCAATTGCAAAAGGATTAAATCAATCAAAATATTACCTCTGCAAACTCCTCTGGCTTGGATCTAAATATGTCAAATATAAAGGCACATGCATATTTGGCTTCCAAAAGGTGGTATTTTATATATTGATGAACTTTGCTTAAGAAAACCTTCCTAGCTTGAGGGAAGCCAATCTATTAGACCAAATATAAGACAGGAGAAGTAGTTATTTCTACAGTGGAATGAAAACTTCAACAAATCAATTTCACCCTATACACATAACTTGTGTTTACCTAACAGAGTCTTGGGATACAAGAATCCAATGGACGTACTCCCCAGTTTCTACCCTGATCTACACACTACAAATAACATAGTACCTAAGATTATTAGGCATGTTCTTTGTCGTGGTTACACTCAACAGTAAGAAACCAGATCCAGTGACTATAAAATGTGTCCTTGTGAGCTATCCTTAGACCCAAAAAAGGATAAAAATGTTATTACCCTATGCCCGGATAATTTTATCACCCTATAAAAGTGCCATCAAAGTCTATCCTAGATCCGTCGTTAGGCTGTCTGCACCATCCATGCTTCAGACCCATTAAGCCGGAGCATAGGAGGTGTGTTGGAAAATCCACCTTAATTACGACATTTGGGCTGCCTTCATTGCAGCCTCTGGCACCATTATTGTGTTGGCCTGTTGAGTGTGAGGGGGCGGGCGGGCTTAATCCTACATTGCCTAGATATATGATCAAGTAGTGCTTATAAAGTTTGGACAGTCCTCACCTTACAAGTCGGTATTGTAGGATTGAGTAACTCAATCCAAATTCTAAGATTATGTTGGGAATTACTTTGTAACAGATTATATTTCTAGAAATAGACATATTAACTGTACTTCCTGTTCTGCCAAGGAATCCCTCAAATCATGAGGTTTTAGCTTACTGTAGTTTCTTTCCTTTATTTATAAGGTCATGCATGTATATATATCCAAGTTCTAACCCACAATTCCATCACCAAATTATGAACAATATTCTCTACTTTCCAATCTCTGAAACTTCTTAATAACGTAATGAATGAATAAAAATGCTCAAGAAGAAATTAAAGTAAATAGAAGGGTGGTACTACCTCGGATGCCTTTAAAGTTAAGTGAAAAATATCAACAGGAATCTTATGATCCCAGAGCCTAGCCAAACGAAGAACTGCTTTTGCAGAAGCAAGCCTCAGATGGGCCTTATCGACTGAACTGCAAGAGGGCATAAATCAGTACATAATATTTGAACCCACAAAACCAATTTGAAATTATATAGAGAAAGAATGACAATTTTCATAGAAATCGATTAAAACATATAGCTCTGTAAAGATATTATACCTCGACTTTATATCCTTTGATATTTCACCATAAGAAAGCATGTTTCGTAAGATATCCAAAAGACTGTCAATACCAGGACGAACAAGAGCATCTTTGACAGGCAAGTAGCTTTTAACTACAGTTTTGATTCCATAAATCTGCAGCAAAGAAAGAAAAAGAAGAGATACAAAGGGGGAGAATAAAACAAACTGTCATCAAGCAGCTAGCTTACAGACATGATATCCAGTAAGATCAAATCTGTATCGAATGTCATGCAGATACTATCTGAAGTATATGGAAAAATGGAATAGACTATCTTCCTACCTACCTTCAACACACAAATATCACTTTTATCATCCCAAGCTGCTCCTGTATGATCATCTTTCTGAAAACAAAATACATGCATTTAATAGAAATTGATTACTTTTGGCACTTATCCCATAAAGAGGAATTTCATTCTAAGGAATTTAAAATGCTTACACCATCACTTTTCAGAATCTTGTTTATTATAAATTCTTCAATTTCACTCTCTCTAGTTTCAAATACAGGCATTGCAGTCTGTGCTATACAACCCAAAGACTGCAAAACTGTGGGAAGATGTGTTTTCTCCTTCAGCATGCCTACAAGCCTCTGCATATAAGGTCAGAACAATAAGAATAAAACACTCCAAAGTATTATATTAAAGACGAAATTACATGTACTTCACTAGAGATAAGGGCTAGTTACACCTTTCTTGTTAAATGACAGACCACCTACCTTGTTTTATGTACTTTTCTTACACCTTTGATACCTTTATTATTTAAAGAAATCATATTTACATCCCCTACTTATATGTACCAACCATATGTGATGTACCATTAACAATAACAAAGCAAGAGAGTAGGTGTGAGTTTTAAATCAAGAAAGGCTCAAAGTGTAATTAGCAGTAACCTCAGGGTATGCCAATAAAACTATCCATATAATAAATCATATGAAAACCTTGTATAGAACAGAGAGAGACTTGAGGCCATCATCCTTTGTTATTGCTGCTAAAGCATGCACGGCATACTTTGCCTGTCTCCGACTGCCTTCTAAACATAGTCTTTCTAACATAAGGTCTACAGAACTGCATGACAAAGGGAAACATTAAGAATAAGAGTATTATAAAAGTAAATGTAATTGAGAGTTAGTAAGTTTGACTGTGGCACCTTGATGTAACTGCTAGTTGTTCTCGAATAGTACCACCAGCCGTTGCTAAAACATTCAAAATACCCTCTTTGATCATATCATTATTATTATCCTTGAGTAACTTCACCAGTTCCTCCTCACTACCATTAAAAAAGTGCGGACTGAAACGAGCAATTATCTGCACATTATATAAGTGAGTTTACCGGAAGTTAGAAAAGGTGATTCCAATACATTAAATTTCCATGTCCAAAATGTCTGAAAATATCCAGTTTCATATCAAAA
Source organism: Cicer bijugum (assembly GCA_037974875.1). Lineage (NCBI taxonomy): Eukaryota > Viridiplantae > Streptophyta > Magnoliopsida > Fabales > Fabaceae > Cicer > Cicer bijugum. Next base: position 3,456,145 of record JBBPBT010000659.1, read on the forward strand.
TTACAGAAGTAATGTGAAACAAATGAAAAGGGCACTGCAAAAGTACAAGAACTCTGACTCATGAAGATATTGACAAACCATTAAAGGACCTTCTCCAACAGGTTAAACTTAAGATGAATAAGGTCCGTGACATGATATCAGTGTCCCGTAAACCAAAAGCACAATTCTTGCCACATTTTAAGCTCAGGGACTTCACATGAGAAGCTGTGCTAAAGATATCAATATCAATAAAATTAAAATCCAATGTTGTCAACCGCAGATCGCAGAAAAAAGCGATTTGTTCAAATTCCTCTACGCATTAGTTCTATAGTACCACTATTTGACAACATTTTGTACTAAATAGCGTATCGCAGAATAATAGTAATTTGTTTGAATTCCCCTACACTATAGCACTGCTATTTAACAACACTGTTAAAATCACTCATGGGCCTTCTCAGCTAATCTTATAAGCTTAAGTTTTGGGGAAGCATTCGTACTTGACTGATATTCTCCCTAAACTCAAATATACCAATTAGTCAGCAGCAAGAAAAGGCAAAAAAGGGCATAGTAAACTTTTATTTCCCCCTCCTTTTCTTCAATGAACTCAACTTTAAATTGTGCATGAATCATGGCAGAGAATGTGTCATACAAATGTCCAAGAACTAGTGCAGTAAGTCAATACACCCAAAATGACATGTTTTTACCACTAATATCTTCATGCAAGATTGTATACGCTGATCATTCTCTGCAGATTTATATCTGATGACTTCTGAAAGAACAGCTGTTGCATGCTCCTTGTTGAATAGCAAATAGGAGCATTTGAAATAAAAGGTATTCAGAAATTCATTGAGCTGATGATTCTCGCCAAATATTTTAATCAAATCATCCTGCAAACATAAAAGTAAAAAATAACCAGCATCAATAAATAACAAACTGAAATTACAGTTTCTTTCTTTCCTCATTATAAACGAAACATAAGAGTAGGTCAATCTAAATGACTAAATCACAATAAGATTGTACCATTTGTATGTTCAAATACTACTCTCCTAATATACACCAAGGGTCAAAAATTTGTTCAGAATTAAAATGCTAACAACAATATACATTAATCTCATTGGTACCTTTTGAATAAGTTCGTGCAAGTAACTGGAAAGCAGATCCAGAGATGTGTGTAAAATGTATTGGTAACTGTTAACATCAAATCTACATTTACTCTATAGATTAATTCTTAGCTGTACACTATCGTAGATTAGAACAAATTTAGGATTTGATGCTCATTAGCTTTTATTCTAATTGTAAATCCTGTACAATTTTTTGTAAATAGATGGCAGTCTGATCTCAGTAGACACATAGAAACCATAAACATTATAGTAACAAATTCTGAAGCTTAGAAATGTAGCCCCCAGAAACTGGGTATTAGCATCAAATACTAAGTTCTCGTATCTTCACTTCAATGATTAATTCCCATACACTGTGTAACCATGATATCCCAAATCACTATCTCAAAAAACATATATATATTAGTTTCAGATTATATTACCCTGTATGCACAAGTTTGATGAAAGCTAGTATTTGGATTGATAAGATTCGTCAAAATTTTCCAGATATTAGTGTCATTTAATTGATCAAGAATCTGGAAACTCTCTTCAGCCTTTGTTGGCTCTGCAAATGAACGAGACATTACTCGAAAACAGAATGCGATCTTTTTTTGAACCTCGGGATTTTCTTTATCCTGCATTTAAAAGAGGTCAATCCCTTTTCCACATCAAATTTCCTTTAAAAGTTCAGCTTTTTAACTTCCAAGGTCACATACCTGACTATTCTGTCTCAGAGCTAGATACTTGTGCAGCTCCTCTTGTAACCTGCCATCAAAGTGGTATCATGAAAACTGCAAATTTGATACACCAGGAAAAATATAAGTCATCAAATAAGTCAACCAAGGTCACCTTTGTTTTTGCTCCAGTATATCTACAAGAGCCTTGACCTCTACTTTATCTAATCCAGAGAAAATATCAACCCAATGTTTAACCATATCATTAATAGAAAACTCTGATGGAAACAGAGACCCGCACAGAACAGATTCGATTGTATCTGATCTGAAGAACGAAGCAAACAAAACAAGCGTCAATACTTAGTTAGAACACCTTTATTAGATATAACCATACTGTGCAGCAGAAATATTTCACCTGAACTCTTTGTCATAGAAACATCTAAGGATCTTCCCTGGAATCCAGCCATATCCACCAGGGTTAACAGTGTCGGAGCTTTTCTCACAAAAAGTTCTATATATCTCAGCTAATCTTTCCATGGTATACTTTTTAACAAGTTGCTGGACAAGTAAACCAAAACAAAGATGAAATTGAAATAGAATCGTCAGAAATAAGAGAGAATGTTAGAAAAACAATAATGTTGATTGGAGGAATACATACAGATTTGTCATGAAGCCGTTCTGCAACAAGATTAACAGCTTCAGGAGGAACTGCATGTAGGGCACGACATGCCACATCACAGATAACAGCCACAACTTGCTTTCGAAAGTTTTCATCAAAATCCAGAAGCCGGTCATAAACAGCAGCTAAAAAGTTTTACCAAACCAAACTTAGCAGATAAAGATAGAAACAAATTCAACATAAGAAGTTGGCACTGAACATGTTTTACATATTTAATGGACTCACAGATTATATGAGAAGCTTCAGCCCTATGAGGATTTGACAGAAGAAAACTTTTTACATGCTCAAGGACAGACATGCGAACCCCAAAATCACTATCAGTCAACCTCTTCAAAAACTCTGAAAGTATTGGCTGAAATGCCTCAACAACGGAAGTTCCTGGAAGAGCAATTATATCTCCAACCAAATTCACTGCTTTCAGACGGGTTTCCAATTTGTCAGACTGTAAATTTACAAATTACAAATGAGAATCCAGGCATCAAATTTGGATTACAGTCAACAGTACAATTTTGCTTAAACTCATAAACTAAATTTGATGAAAGATAAAAATGCCACAATAACTTCTTGATATGGTAATGTTAGAACTTCATAAATTCTGAAGAACATGAACTCCACGATGCATAACAACATAACATTTACAAAACAAAAATCTTATCATAGCATCAAGGTCAATTTAGTGGAAACATATGTGATAGAACTGGTAGATTAAAACAATTACTAATAAAATGCTACTTCAGAAACCACAGGGAACATCATGAAAACCAATAAAACAGTTATTTACCTGTAGCTCCCCTGTGATATAAGGGAGAACTCCAGATAGGATCTGTGGAGCACAGCAACAGACATCGTATAATACTTCAAGGTACTGAACTTGACTGTTCACTGTCTTGCTTTCTCCTAACACTAATGATAGAAAAAATTGTTTAATGCTAGGTTCAAGTGTTCCTATGCATTGTTGTATGACATTCATGGAAAGCTTCCTCGCAGCTGCAGTAACATCCTGCAATTAAAAAATCAGCAAATTCTGTTTCTTATATAATATTAGAGATAACACAAAAGACTAGATTCATCCTCCAAGAGCATATGCTCTCTCCCAATAATAGAATAAAAATATAAGAAAAAGTACTTACTCTTTTTTCACGACCTAATGTGGACAGTAGAATAGATAAAAGATCCTCATGAACATCCTCACTCTCCTCCAAGAGAACGGCCATAACATTTTGCATGGATGATAGAACACTTTCTGGATGATCATCTCTGAGCATGAAACAGAATATACAACCCCGATTATTAATACAAAAAGGATATTTATTCAAGAAAAAGAGTATAAAAAAGTTTACATTCAAGAAGTACTACTTATGATTATTGGCCCAAAACCAGTAGCGTCCAGAAGCATCACGCAATACAAATGATTGACAGCTCAATTAGATAATACAATAACTGGTAAATAATGAGAGAAAGTTCAAAATAAGGCAACAAAATCAAGAAGTGATCAACCTAAATACACAAAAACTTGTGTTATACACAGCATGGTTTCAGGTAGAGTAAAATGCCAAGCATCACACATACAATATCCAAAATGCATTAAAAAAAAACAGAACACAAAAGAACAAGATAGGCAGGACAGTGAGCAATAAATCTAGCTATGTTGTCAGTCTTAGATAGCGGCGCGGAGCACCGAACCCCAAAAATGGGATAGTGGGATCATAGATAGTGGGATGACCGCTATTGTGAAGGCCAAAAAATAGTATATAAACTAACCATAAAATACAATCAGTATACAAAAATACTAAAAAAAATTAGCAAAATACACAAAATTAAAGGGGTAATCATACTTAATAACCAAAATCCAACATCAAAATCAAATTCTAATAGTAATCAAAATCAAGTTCTAATAGTAATCGTAATCAACAAAACATAGAACAGAGAACAGATCAGAAGAAACAGAGTTATAGAAAGAACGAAAATAACATAGCAAGAACAGAATGATGCTGAATGGAGCAAGAACAGAATGAAAACGACAGAGCAAAAACGAAAACGGTATCTTTTTCTCTTCGTGGGTATATAATAATAAAAAATTAGGGCTTAAGTGGGTGCGAAATACCCAGATACTCTTAATGAAGACTAAAAAAGTTAAATAAAAAAAACTGCATTTCTTAAAAAGCCCTATAGTGGGTTTGATAGCGGGTCGAGATGGGATAGCAGGTCGCGATTAGGGTATGATTTGCGGCTGGGAGCGCCACCACCGTTGAACGCGTTTTCCCGCCAATTACACCAATAAAATATCAAATTTGCAACCATGGAAGCAAAGAGCATAATATTTCAGGGGAACAATATAACTCTTAACATGAGCACGCATATACAATTAACAAAGCAAAAAATTTTATGATAAACTAACCTCGCAACTGCAAAAAAAGTACTGAACATCTCATTCACCAGATCATCACATTCAAGATCCAACATTACAACACATGATCTATATTTTGCGAGAGTCTCCAACATAGCAACTTCCTGGCCAAAGGATGGACCACCTATATCACTAAGACCACTAAAAGTGCTCACGATCAACTGAAAGATATCCTACAAATTAATCAAACAAAGATTAGGATCAATGTTCCCAGCTAAATTTCTTTTAACGCTTAGCTGATGGTAAAGGATAATCATTATAACATTTTAAGTTAAAAATAATAAACCAAATTTGTATAATTTATATAACCATGGTAAATGGAAGGCACCTTTAGAACGTCATCACTGTAAGGAGCTTCAGGTGCAGTGATCCGAGTTATCTCACAAACACATGTTGCAACTAGAAGCTTTATATCGCTGTCTTGGTGCTTCAGCAATTCTGGCTTAACAATTGCATTCAAAAAGGGTTTCATTGACTCCAATGCTGAAGCTGATGGTGATTGATCCATGTCAGTAAGACATGCTGCCGCTTGCTGCAGATCAAGAAACATTTATTTGTGGGGAGCATTAGTAGTTGCCAATCAAAAACCAACTCAACACGTGAAATGAAAAGTGTAAAACGGATCACAAAAGTAAAAATAAAATACTTTCTAATAGATACCATTGTGGCAAACATTTGGCCTCAAGCATTAGATTAGCCGATGCTTATAAACTGGTTTATATTGTAAAGTGTAAAGTTAGTTTTTTGTTTTTTGGTGATAGCACATTCATTTGGCAGTTGAAAAATGATAAACCCAATACTCCAAAATCCATTCTCATCAACCCCGAGTAGTAAATATCAGCGAAAAGAATTTTCAGCAAAAGCTTAGGAAAATTAGTACTTTTATTATGACTTGAAAGTTCAGCCATAATTGAGAGATCTAGTGGCAAACTGGCAAACAAGTGTCACAAAACTATGACAGCGTGTCCATACTATATGACTAACCTAAACAATGTTATAAACTTCAAACCAAGGCCTATTATGTTCCTCAATTTTCTTTCTTCATACTTCCCACTGCTTAATCGACATGGTCCTAGGTCAATGAAACTAAACTATTCTATTATTAGTTACTACACATCTGGTTACAGGCTTATGGCACATTTACTGAGCCATCTCATCCATGCACTACCTTAAAAGGATACTTAAATGTTTCCAAAAGAATAAACATTAATACAAAGGATCTAGCGATTTAAAAGCCTTTGCAAGTGAAAACATTAATTTATTACCGCATGTACATCATATTGAGCCAAGACCTCAAATAATATCTTTCGTAGATACACCAATATTTATGTCAAAAAATAAGCTGACCAATCATTCAGCAAGTGTGATGCCACATCTTTCTAAGTCAATTGTTTTGGAATAAAAAAATCTTCCATAATCTATAAGCTATCTCATAAAACATAGATCAACTTTAGTAAACGCCACTTTCAATCTCCTGTACATTTCATCCAGAAATGCACACTCTCACTAGCACAATATTATACGATTCAACAAATTCCAGGATTCATTACAGTAAGTGATTCCTTTACTAATTGAAAAAGTAGACAATAAGACACAAACAAATGGTTGAAACTCGCAGCAACTAATTTCTTCCTTTTCCTTCTAGTTTCACTTTGTTCTTTCCCTCCATTATTTCTCATTCAAAGTTGAAATACTCGAATAGTTTTACACAGTTTTCGCAGCATTCATTCGTCCAAAATATGGGTCTGTTCGGAGTGGCTTATGATTACCTATTGGCCTAAGCACTTGTTATTCTGTTTGGAAGATTTTATGGAAACTTCTTACGACTTGTTCATAAGTTGTTTTCAGCTAATTTCCATCAGTTGTCAAAGATAGCTAATGAAAACAACGTATAGCTTATATGAAAAAAGTTTGACTTTAGGTTATCTTTTGTTCTAGAAATAGCCTATGCATAAGCACCGATACAATAAGCGTTTAATTAAGTTGTTTATCCAAAGTTCCAAACAGGGCCTATGTACACCTAGAACTTAATTAGAACACAGGAAAATACCAACTTTTAACAGTACAAAAACCCCAAGCAGCAGCACCTTCAATCTCCTTTTGAAGGACTAAGTCTATTTCTTGGTACATATTTAAGATTTAAAAGTTTTGAAAGAATAACACGATAGATAATCATCATATAAGTATAACATTTCAATCACAAAAGATGCTCCACGAACTTGATTCAAATAACCAAATTCTCGCATCAAACAAAGTAAATCTGACAATTTAACACCTCAATTGCAAAAAGCCACTAACACAACCAAAACCCTCCATCCAAACATACCCTTAACATATAAACCTAATTCAAAAGATGCTCCACAAGCTTGCTTCAAATTAACCAAAGACTCGCATCAAACAAAGTAAATCTAACAATTTAACTACTAAATTGCAAAAGGCTACTATTACAACCCACCCACCAGAAGAACCACAAAACTTAAAACCAATCTATGGACTAGAGCTTCTAAAATCTAACAATTTAACTCCTAAAATTCACTTCCTTACGCTATGCATTAGGTCCCCTTACACTAGAAACAGAAAATAACAGACATAATAACTAACCCCAAAACAAAAATTCGAAATCTTTCATAATTAAAGCACGGATTTTTAAACCTAATTGGGAAAGAAAGCAACGAAAATTTCAAAAAATTGAATAATAAAAAAGAGGGCACACCTTCAAGAGCTCGATGAGAGGCTCCTTAGAAGAAGGAAGTGTTTCGAGTTTGGATCCCAGCTCCTTGAGCTGAAGGTGAGGCTTCTGATCCATTTTCTCAAAAACGACGTCGTTTTATAGATGCGCGTGTTTTTTCATGGAAGAAAACGGTTTAAAGCAGAAGACAGAAGAAAGTGAAGAAGTGAATAAGTGGAGAAGGAGAATTGAAAGAAGGGTTTTGGTTTTGGTTTCTCTTTCTATCTATCTATGTTGCTGTTGTTATTACTGGTTGTGCTTGCGTGTGTGTTGTGTCGTGAAGTGGAGAGAGGATTTCGATTTTCGAACATCGAACCCAAACGCTCTTCAAATCCAAATCTATGCGAAAATTCACGCGCTGACTTTTTAATGTACTCTATTTTGCCCAATTCTTTCCATCTGCATTACTAACATAATTCTGTTTAGAAAAAAAAAAAACATGTTATGAGAAAATTATAGATAACCCACTATTTTAGTTTTTAAAAATCAGAATTAAGTATGTGATATTATAACAGTAATAAATTATTTTAACATTTAATTGTATTTTTTAAAGATTATTTTAATAATTAATTTAAGTATTTTGTTAAGTTAAGGATCAATATATTACATTGTTTTACACTTTTAGATATTAAAATGATGGGTTGTTCAAAAAATTATACACTATAAATGTAATAAATTTTTACAAAACAACTGTGTATGAGTTATAATCGACACATGGTATAAAAAAAACTTTATGCTAATATAATGAACTTCTTTGATATTACAAATGGTGTCATTTTTGTTCATTTTATCTATTAAAAAATGAAAAATATAAAAAATAAATATTAATTT
>JBBPBT010000659.1:3476208-3486637 GCA_037974875.1 Cicer bijugum
GACAATATGTATGAGTAATTTTTTAATTGTAAAAAACTTTTATATTGACAATAAATATAAATTATATATATATATATATATATATATATATTTGTTTAGTACCAAATTCGTGCCTAATACTTGTGCAAACTTTATATATTTTCTTAAAAAAACTGAAACAATTTTCTTTTTTAAGTTGTCAATTAAATTAAAAAAAATACCATTTAAATAGTTTTTAATCAAGTTGACATTAATTCCTTTGCAAAACCCTAACTTCTTCCATTTGTGTTTAGTTGATAGTTAATATTAAAATTAAGTATAGAATATTATAAGTGGTAAAATGCATGATATTATGGAATGGTGAGACTGTTCGGGTAATACCCCTTGATGCCAACTCCAAAAGTTGCCTTTCCCAAACAACACACCATTTTCAAACACCCCTTGAAATAATATATATTGGGCATGACACTATACCATATATCACCAATCATTTCATCATATTATTACATACATATTAAATATTAGTCTTGGAATAATTTGCATTTTGTACTTGTTGGGAAAATATGAATCAACCAGAAGTATGGGGACATGGTTCAATTGTGGCATTTTTGATAATTGCAGCAATACTTGTGTTTGGGCCATTCTTCATGGGCCTCGCTGCACCCCCTGGAATTCCATTGCTATTAGTGTTTCCTGTTGTTATCGTATCGCTTCTTATTTTTCTCATTATACTCTCTAATTGATACATATCACTTTATCATATGAATATGCTTTCTATTTTTTTATTTTTGTGATAACCCATGTGTGTTATATTGTGAAGATTATAATTCTTCATGAACCACACATGTAATGTAATTGTTAAAGTGCTTAATTTTAGAGTAAAAAATCATTTTTGTTTCATTTAATTTTAATTCTTTTTATTTATTGCGTTTGTCTTGCTTTCCTTTAATTTTTAAAGTATTATATTTCGTTATGTTGGAAAAGAATTTAACGGTTGTTGTTTCATGAACTACAAAATTATCAACAACTCCATAAAAACAAATAAACCTTTTATACAAATTCAGAGTTTCAATATCTAACTTGGACAATGTAATTTTTATTCTTCAAGTTTTTTTTCAAAGCAATCAAATTATCTAACTTTAAAAATAAAAAAGAAGATGCAATCTTGTGATTTACTTTTTAATTTATTTATTTAAACCAATTAAATTTGACTTTTTTTTATCCTAATATTTGGATTTTTACGATGAATTTAAAATCAAAAGAAAATTTAAATTTTATATCTAAGTTGAAATAAATGATTTGGAAAACGTGGGAATGGATCAGTTTGAAGGAGAGTATTTTTGATAAAATAATAGTTTTTCATTAGAGGTTGACGAAAGAAACTAAGAAAAAAGGAAGTTGCATCAGTATAGATTTTTTTAAACGTTGTTGTGTAAACTAAGAGAAAATTAAATGTGTATTTTTAAATGGTAATTTCATCCTAAACTAACTTCATAATGAACAAGTAAATGCTGTCAAAAATCTAAAAACTAATTGTGCACAATATGTATTATATTCTCTAAATCTTTAAAATTAAGCAAATATTGATTTTGATTTCTGGGTTTTGAGAGTAACAATTATGAGACCATGAGAAAAATAATTTATGAATTTAATAAATATATCGTAAGTATAAATTTTGTAATAAGGTACAATTTTGTAAATGTCTCAAACTTATTTTATGCGGTTACGTTGATAATTTACTTAAAAAAGAATTAACAAATAAAATTGCTTACAGTTAAAAATCCGCTGCATTTTATTTTCCCACGGTACATGCCCTTTAACTGCATTTGATTCAATTTTTAAATATTTTGAACAAATTTTGAAAATTTAATTGATAATTTCAAATGAACAAAAATGTTGATAGAAAAAATTGAGGTAAAATATTAAAAGTACAATTAAATGAACCTTTGAAATTACCATATTTCTGACAAATTATCAACGTTGTTATGTGTAACAGAATAAGCTAATTACAATATAATAAACCAAAGTTTGCTATATAATTAAGTAAATAATTAATTTTATACACTGGTAGTATAAAAATATAATTTTACATTATTGACAAATTAAATCATTTTTAGTAATAGTTAAAGTCAAACGATTATTGTAATTTGACAATTACAATTGAATGACAACATATATTTTGTTTTTTTAAATTAACTATATATAAATTAAATTCTTAAATGAATAGTGAAATTGTCTCTAAGTGGATCGTTGGAAGTCCTAGTCATGTAATAAAGAATACAAATTAGTCCTAAACTTAATAAGGTGATCTCAAATTATTCATAGCGATTATAATTTAAACTATGAGCGATAACATTGAATTAATGTCATAACTTCATATATATATATATATATATAAACACTTTTTATTAGCAACTTAATTTCGCTCCTAACACACAACAAATTGACATAAAAAAAAGTTAGGAGGAAGGTGTTGGGTTTTGGGCTCCCTTCCTATGTGGAGAAAGGCCCAATATGTGCGAGCCCATGAGTCTCACTTAACCAAGTGGAGAGGGGTCAGATTAGTGGGTGAGAGAGAGCTGAATTCAGAGAGAGAGGCAAAGAGAAAAGTGAGAGAGAAAGAGTAAACCCTATTTTCGCATAAAACAGAGCAGCTGTACTAGAATCGCGATATCTCCTTCGTTCACCGTCGGATCGGGCTGAAATTTTGACAGCAGGTTCGGGACTAGTGGTACTTCATTCTGACCGTTTGGATCGTCGATCAGAGGTCTGAGGTGGGAGAAATCGAACTCAGACAGTAGCAGTTTTTCTGGTTTTTTTGCTGAACTTTGTTCTCAATTTCATGCTTGTTTTCTCATTGTTTTGGCTGATTGTTGTGCTAGTTACCTTGCTGTTTTTGGCTGGTTATTGAGCACGAATTTGTGCCATATTTGAAACTCTCTTGTACCCATATTTTGATCATAGTGGAGCTCTATTACTGGCTTGGTCCCGTGGTTGTTTACTTCTCACATTGAGAAGGTTTTTCCACGTTAAAAATTATTGTGTCCTTTGTGATGGTGATTTTATTTGCTGTAATTATTTGTTGATTGCTCCTCACAGATTCTTGCAAGTTTGGGAAATTGATTATCCGCTGCATATTGCTCTGTTAGAGTTGTTATTATTATTTGTTGTTGTATTTCCCATCAGAGTGGCATCAGAGCTCTTTGGTTAAGGGGCTGTTTGACTTGTTTGAATGATGGAGGCAAATACAAATAGAATGATTTGTTTGAATGACACTAATTATCACTTATGGAAGGGGAAAATGAAGGATCTGTTATTTGTGAAGAATTTGCATCTTCCTGTGTTTGCTAGTAAGAAGCCAGAATCCAAGACTGATGAGGATTGGAGTTTTGAACATCAGCAAGTCTGTGGTTTTATTCGGCAATATGTAGAAGACAATGTTTATAATCACATTGCTAATGAGGAACATGCAAGATCCTTGTGGAAGAAGATTGAATCTTTGTATGCTTCTAAATCAGGGAATAATAAGTTGTATTTGTTGAACTCCTTGATGAATTTGAGGTACAAGGAGGGGACTTCTATTTCAGATCACTTAAATGATTTTCAAGGGCTCCTAGATCAATTGTCAGGTATGGGTATCAAATTTGATGATGAAGTGTTGGGACTATGGCTACTGAATACTCTACCAGATTCTTGGGAAACTTTTCGGGTTTCAATTACAAACTCAGCTTCTGATGGTGTTGTTTCTTTGCAAAGTGTAAAGGGAAGTGTTCTTAATGAGGAGATGAGAAGGAAGGCACAAGGTACTTCATCTCATTCCGAGGTACTTGTCACTGAGAACATGGGCCGAAGTCAAAGAAAGGAACCGAAAGGGAACAGACAGAATAACAGAAGTGCGAGTAGAGAGAACAACAGAAGTAAGTCCAAGTCTAGACACAAGAATGTGGAGTGCAATTATTGTCACAAAATGGGGCACATACAGAGGAACTGTTTCATATGGAAAAGGGAGAGCAAAAACAATAACAGTAAGCAGAGAGATCATGATGATGATGACCGTGTTACTACTGCTACTTGTGATGATCTGATTATTCTCCGTGACTATGACTCAGTCAATCTTGTATCAGATGAGAGCATGTGGATTATTGATAGTGGTGCTACACTGCATGTTACACCAAGGAAGGAGTTCTTCACATCTTACACTTCTGGTGACTTTGGAATGTTGAAGATGGGTAATGATGGTGCGTCCAAGGTAGTTGGTATTGGTGATGTTTGTTTGCATACCAACATGGGAGTGCAGTTGTTGCTTAGAGGAGTCAAACATGCTCCTGATGTTCGCTTTAATTTGATCTCTGTGCAGATGCTTGATGTTGGTGGTTATGATAATCACTTTGGTTCAGGAAAATGGAAACTCACCAGAGGTAACTTAGTTGTGGCCAGATGGGAGAAAATTAATAAACTGTATTAGACTAAAGCATTGGTTGCTAAAGACAGTGTGAATACCATGGATATGGAGGCTTCTTTGTGGCACCGCAGGCTTAGTCATATAAGTGAAAAGGGGCTGAATTGTTTAGCTAAAAAGGATGTACTTCTGGGATTAAAGAGTGCAGAGTTAGAGAAATGTTCTCATTGCATGGCTGGTAAGCAGACTAGAGTATCCTTTAAGAAACATCCTTCCTCAAGGAAGTCAGAGTTGCTTGAATTGGTGCATTCTGATGTTTGTGGCCCGTTGAAGGTAAAGTCATTTAGTGGTGCACTTTACTTTGTTACTTTTATTGATGATTGTTCCAGAAAGCTTTGGGTTTATGCTTTGAAGACAAAAGACCAAGTTCTGGAGAAATTCAAAGAGTTCCATGTTATGGTGGAGAGACAGTCAAGCAAGAAGTTGAAATGCATTCGTACTGACAATGGTGGTGAGTATTGTGGACCATTTGATGTTTATTGCAAGCAGCACGGTATCAGACATGAAAAGACTCCTCCTAAAACTCCTCAGCTGAATGGTTTAGCAGAGAGAATGAACAGGACATTGATTGAAAGAGTTAGGTGTATGCTTTCTGAAGCAAAGTTGCCTAAGCATTTCTGGGGTGAAGCATTGTACACGGCAATGCATGTTATTAATCTGAGTCCTGCAGTTGCTTTGAATGCTGAGGTGCCAGACAAGATTTGGTTTGGCAAGAATGTCAGGTATGATCATTTGCGTGTCTTCGGTTGCAAAGCATATGTGCATGTTCCAAAGGATGAGAGATCCAAGTTGGATGCGAAGACAAGACAATGCATCTTTATCGGTTATGGTCAGGATGAATTTGGCTACAAGCTGTTTGATCCAGTTGAGAAGAAAGCTGTTAGAAGTCGTGATGTGAAGTTCATGGAAGACCAAACCATTGAAGACATTGATAAGATGGAGAAGACTACACCTGAGATTGATAATGGTTTGTCTGATATTAATCCAGTTCGGATGCCTATACATGATCTGGATACTGCTGAAAATAATGTTCAGAATGATGAGCAACATAGTGATGTTGGTGATCAGCAGCTTGGAGATAATTTTGATGTTCCTAATGATGATGTTGAAGAAGAACATGAGATGTCACAAGATGAGGATCTTGGTGATGCTCCTGAACCACCTCAAGCTCAAGTTTGGAGGTCTACTAGGCAGAGGAAACCATCCACTAGGTATCCCTCTGATGACTATGTTACCTTGACTGATGGAGGCGAACCTGAATGTTATGATGAAGCCATGGAGAGTGATGAAAAGAAGAAGTGGCTGGATGCTATGCAAGATGAAATGAAGTCTTTGCATGATAATCACACTTTTGATTTGGTGAAACTACCTAAGGGAAAGAAGGCTTTGGAAAACAGGTGGATCTTCAGAGTGAAGCAAGAAAGCAAATCTACATCTCCAAGATATAAAGCCAGATTGGTTGTGAAAGGTTTCAGACAGAGAAAGGGTGTTGATTTCAATGAGATTTTTTCTCCTGTGGTGAAGATGTCATCCATTAGAACTGTGTTGAGTTTGGCTGCTACTCTTGATTTGGATGTAGAGCAAATGGATGTAAAAACTGCGTTCCTTCATGGTGATTTGGAGGAAGAGATTTACATGAAGCAACCTGATGGTTTTCTTGTTAAAGGCAAGGAAGACTGTGTGTGTAGGCTCAGAAAGAGTCTATATGGTTTGAAGCAGGCCCCGCGTCAGTGGTACAAGAAGTTTGAGTCAGTTATGTGTGAGCAAGGCTACAAGAAGACTACTTCTGATCATTGTGTCTTTGTTAAAAAGTTTGCTGATGATGATTTCATTATCCTGTTATTGTATGTTGATGACATGCTTGTTGTTGGGAAAAATATTTCCATGATTGACAGGTTGAAGAAGCAATTGGGTGAGTCATTTGCCATGAAAGACATGGGAGCTGCTAAGCAGATTCTTGGTATAAGAATCATGCGTGACAGGAACAAGAAGAAACTTTGGCTGTCACAAGAACACTATGTTGAAAGAGTGTTACAGAGGTTCCAGATGGAAAATGCTAAGGCTGTAAGTACTCCTCTTACTACTCATTTTAAATTGAGTACTAGTCAGAGTCCTCCCAATGAAGCTGAAAAATCAGATATGCAACGAGTTCCTTATGCATCTGCTGTGGGTAGTTTAATGTATGCAATGGTGTGTACAAGGCCTGATATTGCACATGCTGTTGGTACAGTTAGTAGATTTCTGTCTAATCCAGGTAGAGAGCATTAGAATGCTGTGAAATGGATTTTGAGGTATCTTCGTGGTACTACCAGTTTGAGGCTTTGTTTTGGAGGTGATAAGCCTACTCTTGTGGGATATACTGATTCTGATATGGCTGGAGACATTGATTCCAGAAAGTCTACTTCAGGCTACTTGATTAAGTTTGCAGGGGGAGCTGTGGCATGGCAATCCAGATTGCAGAGGTGTGTTGCATTGTCCACTACTGAGGCAGAGTTCATTGCCATTACAGAAGCATGCAAGGAATTGTTATGGTTGAAGAAATTCTTGCAGGAGCTTGGTTTTGTTCAAGATAAGTACATGTTATTTTGTGATAGTCAAAGTGCAATCCATCTTGGTAAGAATTCAACCTTTCATTCTAGGTCCAAGTACATTGATGTTAGGTATCATTGGATACGTGATGTTTTGGATGCTGGGTTGTTGGAATTGGCCAAGGTTCATACAGATGATAATGGTGCTGATATGATGACCAAGACATTATCGAGAAGTAAGTTTGAAACTTGCTGTGAGATCGCCGGTTTGGCGGTCACCTCCACATAGTTGTGAGGGGGAGATATGTTGGGTTTTGGGCTCCCTTCCTATGTGGAGAAAGGCCCAATATGTGCGAGCCCATGAGTCTCACTTAACCAAGTGGAGAGGGGTCAGATTAGTGGGTGAGAGAGAGCTGAATTCAGAGAGAGAGGCAAAGAGAAAAGTGAGAGAGAAAGAGTAAACCCTATTTTCGCATAAAACAAAGCAGCTGTACTAGAATCGCGATATCTCCTTCGTTCACCGTCGGATCGGGCTGAAATTTTGACAGCAGGTTCGGGACTAGTGGTACTTCATTCTGACCATTTGGATCGTCGATCAGAGGTCTGAGGTGGGAGAAATCGAACTCGGACAGTAGCAGTTTTTCTGGTTTTTTTGCTGAACTTTGTTCTCAATTTCATGCTTGTTTTCTCATTATTTTGGCTGATTGTTGTGCTAGTTACCTTGCTGTTTTTGGCTGGTTATTGAGCACGAATTTGTGCCATATTTGAAACTCTCTTGTACCCATATTTTGATCATAGTGGAGCTCTATTACTGGCTTGGTCCCGTGGTTGTTTACTTCTCACATTGAGAAGGTTTTTCCACGTTAAAAATTATTGTGTCCTTTGTGATGGTGATTTTATTTGCTGTAATTATTTGTTGATTGCTCCTCACAGATTCTTGCAAGTTTGGGAAATTGATTATCCGCTGCATATTGCTCTGTTAGAGTTGTTATTATTATTTGTTGTTGTATTTCCCATCAGAAGGTAATTAAGAATTATAAGAGTCTTTTCCATTCCATCCATCACAAGCAATCACAACATCACCATCAAATTAACTACACATATATGGACGTTACAATTTATCGGTAACTAATATAATAGCTATCATCCATTAATTGATTGATAATGCATGGTATACTATTATGAAATTATAGGCAAAGTGAAAGAGACTTTGAGGGTACTTTTAATAACTTCTTTTCTTTATTTTATTTAGTCAATGCGTTTTTCATTTTGAACTGAATATAGGTTGGATTTATTGAAGTGATTTAATGGAGGGTTAGGCATTATCTATGTATACATCTTTTTCTATAGTTACATTGAATTGTAGCTATTAATTTCAAATATTTTATACCACATCTATTTTTGCAAAGAATAGAAAAATGCAAAACTGAAGGTAAAAAAAATGTACAAACAAAAAAAATTTTGATGCACAAAAATTTCAAAAAAATTAAAATTAAATTCACAACAAAAAAATCTAAAAAACTTAATTATATATTTTTTGAAACACATTTGTATTTCAAAAAAATTAAATTAAATTTTTAGTACATTTGTGTTTTTGGAAAGTCAAACCTTAAATTTTGTGAAACACAATTAAGTTTTCTGATTATTTTAAGAAAATGATAAAATACGATATGAGTATAATAGTAGGAATATCTAGTAAACTATATAGGAAAGGGGCCCATTTTGGGCATCTCACTAATCATTTGCTTGAAGGTGGCTATGGGACCCTTGAGAAGCTTCTTGAGGTCATAACTTAGGCTCTACTTGACATCCATGATAAACCTGTAAGGTTTCTTACACTTGCCACACTTATTATAATTAAAGTTAAACATCTATTAGTATATTCCAAAATTATATTAGTAATTGAGAAAAATGTTCTCTCTTTTCTTGTTAATTAAGAAATTAAATAATCTATCAATTTTGTGTGATTTTGGAAAAGGTGGGTTTGTTGAATGTAGATGGTTACTACAATTATTTGTTATCTTTTATTGGCAAAGCTGTGGAGGAAGATTTCATTAGCCCCAAAGCTTGTCATATAATTGTACCTGCTCCATCAACAAAAGAGTTTGTCAAAAAGATGAAGGTAATGGACATCTTTTCTTTCTCGAAGTTTATTATATAATCAATTAATATCAATATATATATATATATAATTAGTGCTTATAAAACCACTCTACAAAGTTTAGTCTTATAAAAATTTTATTTATGATTTATTTGTAAAGTTAGTTGAATAAATTTAAAATATTTAATAAAATCAACTCTCGACTAATCGAGAAATATGGTGTTATAAGTTATAAACCTAAACTCTATCTTAAAGTAACAATTCAAATAATATAAATGTTTAAAGAAATATTATAAATGCGTGCAATAATTTTTTTTTTATCAAATAAGACTATTTTTAGCTTATTTTATCTAGTTCTCAGTTCAACACTAAATAAGTAAAATATCTCATTCTCAAAAATTAAATAGTTTTTTATTAAATAATTTATATTATTTCTATAATAACTATGCGATAAGTATTTTATAAGAATAAAAAGATAATTAATTATGTATATGGTTTCCAAATATACAGTTGAAGTAACTAATGGTATTTAATTTGACCGTTATAGAAGTATCCACACCAACACGAAAGAGTTGCATCTAAGCTAACCTGGGAAACTGGGCAAGAGGATTAATCCTCAAATCATGAAATCTCTAGGTGTGGTTATAATTAAAGTGTGTGGGGTACAAATATTTGTTAATTACTTTGTTTGGTTTTAAAAAACTACTACTATTATTATTAACAGAATTTCCTCAAGTTTGATTTTTTTTCTTTTCTACATCATTATATAAGTTAAAATTTATTATCACTATTAATTTCTTTTCTACATCATTATATAAGTTTTGTTACGCATCACTTAAGTTATTGTCTATAATCTAAATTAAGTTCAAATTAAAGAACCGAATGTTAATAGTTTTGAAAATTGATGGACAAAAATTACTTGAAAAATACTAGAAGATCAAAATTGAAAATTTACTAAAATAAGAGAGAGAAAAATTGTATTTTAGCCAAAAGAATCATTACTAACAATAAACAACAATTTGTTTTAGAAACACAATAAATAAGAATAAGATATTATATTTCTATCAACAATTATTCTATGAATCTACTCATCCCTATGATTGTTTGTTTTTAATAAACCTCTTTACAGTTGTTTGAAGTTCGGGATCTTAATTCTTTTCAATTACAACTAGAAAAATATCTTAGTATTCGCACGGATGGAACTAATTAGTATCATTTTTAAGACTATTATTATTCATTGTCAATGTAATATTTGGAATTTAAGAAAATATTCTCATTTAATTTTATTAAAATTTTATTGAAAATTATAAATAATATTATCTTTATAATTTAAAATGTATGAGTGATAAATTTTTATGTCGA
>JBBPBT010000659.1:3487219-3498794 GCA_037974875.1 Cicer bijugum
TTTTTTTTTTTTTTTAAATAAAGGACAATTATTATGTAAGTTTTGCATTAATGATTTAGTTATTGAATTATTCTTTCTTAATAATTCAATGCTAAAACTAATAAAGATAATGATGTATTTTTATCTTTTGTATAAAACCACACTTGACCATCAAATTAGAAAACTTCTTTGATAAAAAAATCAACATAGAAAAAAGTCAACATATATGGCAAAAAGTCAACTATATGGTAAAAGTCAAAGCTGTGATATAATTAATGCCTATGATAGCCTCTTTGGTCATTTACTTATGCTTCTAGTGGTTGCCTCTAGTCCAGTAAACTTGTCTCTGATTATTTCTTTTGGTCCAATAATGATGCCTCTAGTTACTCCATGCCTCTGGTCAATTAATAATGCTTCTGACCACTGCCTCCAGTCAAGAAATCATGCCTTTGGTGTTCATGTCTCTGGTTAATAAGTCATACCTCTGGTCCAATAATCATGCCTCTAGTGTTCCTACCTCTAATCTAATAGTTGTGTCTTTGATTGCTCTTGCCTCTGGTCTAGTAATCGTGCACTTGATGTTCCTGCCTCTGGTCTTGTAATCATGTCTCTAGGAAAGAAAACATGATTATGGTGTCCCTGCTTCTAGTCAAGAAATCATGCCTCTGGTGTTCATACTTCTAGGTCAAATACTTTCTATTTCATCTAAAATTGAATTCCCAAAACACTTAGAAAAATTCCAAGTTTCAGTTTTATGCACAACGACTAGAATTGAACTCAACACACATATTTTTGAAGACAATGAACCTCCATGCTGAAAGACAAGCAAACTATACCATGAGGGATACAAGACCATTCCTTGAAGGACATTCAATCATACTTTGAAGGACTAAGGCAATGCTGCAAAAGTTTATATAAATAGAACCTGGTTCTGAATTCAAATAATATAACCCATCACTACAACTTACAATATTCTTTCAAAGTGAACAGATATCAAACTAGCAAGCAAAAACACTGAATTAGAAAATTGTCAAATTTATCTAAGTGTTTGAGTAAGAAAAATCTAAAAGCTTATTCTATAAACATCATCTTGTTAGAGAGAAAATTCTGAAACCCACAAATACTCCTTTTTGTAACCAAGCCTAGTAGTGGCTGATTGTGTTTTTCGACGTCTTGACGACATTAAGCTGAAAATTGAGAAGACTTGTTAGAAGATTGAACACAATCATTGTGACTAACTAAGTGTTCAAGTGTAAGTTCTAAATATAGTGGGTTAAATATTTCACAAGAATGAATTGGATGAAGCTACTAAGTTAGAAGTGAACCAGAATAAAATTGTTGAGTCATTTATTTTATTATTTCAATTTCATCACTTCAGTTGTTTTTAAGCCATTCGAAATATTTTCAAAAACTATAAACACAATTCAATCTCATCTTTCTTGTGTTTCTTGAGCAACAAAATAATTAACATTTACCCCTATTATCAAACTCTTGCGAAAATTTACTGTGCCTTGAGAAAGCTCAAAACGAAGAGGATTGGCTTTTATGGCCCTTACATTTGATCAAATATTTTCTCCCGAAATTAACATATCATTAGCAAACTACAAATGCTAGACTCAAAACACATCATGAAATTCCACCTAAGCTCTCCTTAAGAGACCAACATTTACATACTAACGAACATAAAACTCGAACTACTTATAAAACAAATGGTAAAAGTGGATCCCCTTGCCTCAAACCTATGACCAAATTAAATTCATTGGTTTGAATACCATTTACCAAAACATAAGCTAATGTTGAAGTAATACACCTCATTATTCATTTTCGAAACTTCGACAAGATGTTCAATATTGTCATTAACACACCTAAATAGCACCATTCCATAGAATCATAAGCCTTTTCGAAATTAACTTTGAACATAATAAGTCCATTTTTCTTCTTTTCATCTTCATCTACAATTTCTTTAGCAATCAAAATCCCATAAAAAATCTGCATACATATCATCTTTTCTCTCATAAAATCCGCCTTTATATTCTCCCAAAAATATTTTAAGAAACCAAAATTTACTTTTCAAGTCCATGGCTTTTATAACTTATTTAATCCCACACATCGTGTTTTATCTCCTCCTCACAAAATTCATTCTCTAACATAACTACATCAAGATCAACAATCGATGGAAACTAAAGTTTTTTCCCGATCTTGGAATATTGACTGACTTGAACGGATTAGCATAATAATCAAACATTGTATCTCGAATACTTGACACCTTTCAGCCTAGATACCATTCACATCAATGCTTACCAATTCATTATGCTTCATTCGTCTTGCTACCATACCATGGAAAAAATTGGGAAGCAATTCAGAACGCGAGAATTTGGAAATCACGGTTTTGAAGAAAATTTCTTGTAAGTTAGGTGTCGCAAATCCAAATTCCCAGTCCTAAGTCCTAACCAAAACATTAAAAGTCTATAATACAAAAGCACCATAGGTCTTTACACCTTGTTCCTCATCTTATCATAAACATGATAAACCCTTTGTAATGAAAAAAATCATATTGTAAACAAGAACACAAATAAAATGCCCAGATAATGAGATTCACTATCAACCAACACCATGCATTGGATCGCATAAAAGATAAATGGCATGAAGCTTACCGCAAAGAAGAGAGATTGTTTCAATTCCAGAGATGGAGAGATCGAAGGAATTGGGAAATTTGAAGGAAACAAATTTGAGAGAAAAGGGTTTTAGGAGATATGGGAAGAAATTTAGAGAGCGGGACTTGCAAAAATTGGGACGCGGGATTGGAAAAAAGTAGCGCCTCTTGGTTTCACTTTGAAATGCAGCGGCGGCAGTTGTTTAGTACCGCAGGAAGTGTCGTAAAGAGAGAACGACGACATTTATTTGACACCCGTCGCAGTGCATCTATCACAAAACTCAAAATTTCTTGTAGTGTAAGTGGTAAAATGCATGATATTATGGAATGTTGAGACTGTTCGGGTAATACCCCTTGATGTCAACTCCAAAAGTTGCCATTCCCAAACAACACACCATTTTCAAACACCCCTTGAAATAATATATATTGGGCATGACACTATACCATATATCACCAATCATTTCATCATATTATTACATACATATTAAATATTTAATCTTGGAATAATTTACATTTTGTACTTGTTGGGAAAATATGAGTCAACCAGAAGTATGGGGACATGGTTCAATTGTGGCATTTTTTATAATTGCAGCAATACTTGTGTTTGGGCCATTCTTCATGGGCCTCGCTGCACCCCCTGGAATTCCGTTGCTATTAGTGTTTCCTGTTGTTATCGTATCGCTTCTTATTTTTCTCATTATACTCTCTAATTGATACATATCACTTTATCATATGAATATGCTTTCTATTTTTTTTTATTTTTGTCATAATCCATGTGTGTTATATTGTGAAGATTATAATTCTTCATGAACCACGCATGTAATGTAATTGTTAAAGTGCTTAATTTTAGAGTAATAAAATCATTTTTGTTTCATTTAATTTCAATTCTTTTTATTTATTGCATTTGCCTTGCTTTATTTAATTTTTGAAGTATTATATTTCGTTATGTTGGAAAAGAATTTAACGGTTGCTGTTTCACAAACTACAAAATTATCAACAACTCCATAAGAGAAAGTAACATTTGTAGGCTTATCAACTCCCAAAACAATGGAAGGAAGAGAAGAAGGGGAAGATGAGTTCTTTCTTTAGGGATTTAGGGTTAAGAATTTGAGAATTTGGAAATTTTGAGAAAGAATATGAGAAGAGAAACCAAACAACATAAAAGAAATTTGAGAGAAAACTTAAATGAAGAGAAAATAATGAATTTTTTTTAACTTTTTATGGAACCATACTTAAATAGGGTAAAGCTAAAATTATTTAAACATATAAAAGACAAAAACGAGAAGAAAAAAAAATTAAATCGTTAATTGAAATTAAATTAAAAAACCACATATAATATTTAATTTTTTTTTAATCTTACTTCAGTTTTTTAAATTCTGCTATTTTTTATTATGTTGTCCTTTAATTCTGTAATTTTCTTTTATTTTCCCCTTCTTTTCTTCTAATGTAAAGAGTGTTTGGGGTTTTTGTTGTTAATTTGATTGAGAAAGACATGGTGGAAGATCTTGCATAAAGGAACTTTAAATGGTGCAGTAATTAGGAAATCTTTGTAACTAAACTCTTAACAAAGTAATCTTTGTTAAAGTGGTCATTTTGGTGATGAAGCTATCTATATGTATATATATATATGTTTTGCAACTAAACTGTTAACATGGGAAATAACATGTGAAACTACAAATTTCTTACCTAAATTTTTTCATATTTTATAAAGGATAATTAAAGAGATAACTTTTATGTTGTAATCAAATATATTATTATTATTATTATTATTATTATTATTATTATTGATCTTTATATTCTGAAATTTTTAAATTGGGTTAAATCCTACATATTCATGCCAGTGCCACGTTTTACTGTTACATCATTATTCAATGACTATACACGAATGGACCATAATTTCGTAATTAAAATTAAATGAACCAAAAACTATCAATTTTGTGTTGATTTTGGAAAATGTGAACTTGTTGAATGTAGATGGTTACTACGATTATTTGTTATCTTTTATTGGCAAAGCTGTGGAGGAAGATTTCATTAGCCCCAAAGCTTGTCATATGATTGTACCTGCTCCATCAACAAAAGAGTTTGTCAAAAAGATGGAGGTAATAGACATCTTTTCTTTCTTGAAGTTTATTATATAATCAATTAATATCACTATTTAAATATATATATATATATATATATATATATATATATATGGTGTTATAAGTTATAAACTTAAACTCTACGTTAAAGTAACGATTCAAATAATATAAATATTTAAAGAAATATTGTAAACACGTGCGAGAAAACGTTTTATCAAATAACACTATTTTTAGCATAGTTTTTTTGAATAATATAGCTTCAAAGTTAGTTTACATTTTAACTTTTTTAATAAAATCAAAATTTTTATTACTTTTTTTTTCTTAACCACCAAAAACTAATTTATAATTGATATGCATAGTTAAAAAATAGACTTAAGAATCACAAATTTTTATTTGCATTACACCATAATACAATCGAAGAAGGTGATGAGGAAGATATATAATCTTCCATATCCAATAGAAAAACAATAGTGAAGGAGTAAGAAAGTCAATAATATATGGTAAGCAATCACCAAGATGAAAAATACCCATAAAAATAACCCAAAAGCATAAATTGAAAAGAGAAAACAATCACACGAACCAAACATGTGAACAAGAGTACACAAATATGACAAATCAACAACACATTAAATTTTGGATATATAGTGCCAAAAGAATTAATCTTATGAAGGGCACTGGAAACCAGAGTTGTTCTTTCCACAATTGTTGAGAATGAGACTCAATGAAATAGGAACATTAAGATGGAGGCCAAGGACATTAGCTTTAAGGGCAGTGCAAAGACAAGCTGCAGCTTCAAGGTCAGCAAGACCTTGAATGAGTGAGCAACAAGGGAGTGTTGGTGGGGCCCCCAATTTAACCTTGACCAAGTTCAACACTTTTGCACACACACCTAACTTAAGTGCATCTATAGGGCATTTAGTGATACCCTTTGGATAAGGATCAACTATAGGGACTGGGACTTCAGGGACAACATAATTGGATTTCACCATAGTGAATGAAATGAGATTGAGACATAAAATTAGTGAAATATTAATGCTAGCAACATTAACCTTAGAACCCATTTCACAAAAAAAAAATAAATCTAATTAGTATAGCTAGGATATACTAATTGTTTGTGAATAGTGGCTTATTGGTTAATATTAATTTGAGTGATGAAAAAATTGGAGAGGTTTAGAGGGAATTTATATGTGTTTAGATTTTGTAGTATTAATTTTAAATAACTATAGTTAGGAAAACCCGTGAACACATTATGAGATTATAATTGAGATTTGAGATGCTTAATGCAAGCTGGCACCCTGGCTAGGCAACACGAGGTGCATATGATAGTTGCGTGAAATTTGTAGTTTATAATAGAATCACTGTAGCATCAAATGTGAATAGTTAGATTCTTTGGAAATTGAAAATAGTTGGATGGTAATGAAATAAATAGTTTTTTAAAATAAAAAATTGTTGAAAATAGTACAAGAATACTTTAATCTATGTATATATAAATCAAAGGTTAAAAATTTAAGCCAAGTTAATCAAGGCAATTCAAAAAGAAACTAGCTGGATCACTATCATTAAAAAAGCAACCAGATTGAGAGTACCACTCAATGCCAAATTAATAGTCAAGAGCTCTTAGGTTTTTTTTTTTCCCTCTCATGGATCTACGATGAATAAGTTATATGTATGACTTGGTTTGGGCTCGACAATTGAGTTTTTTCACAAGCCTTTGGTACTAGGCCATCTTTATTGTTGGGCTCTTGTTATTTCTTGAAGTAAAAACATTTACAAATTATTTAATTCTCTCTCTCTCTCTATCTTTCAATCAACATACTTTTTTACTAAAATTCCTCCTTTTTCCCTCCCCACCAACTTAGGGAAGATAAAAAAAAGGATGTAATGATATTCATATTTATTTATTAGTTTATGAGTATGAAAACGGATGTAATGATATTCATATATACAGATATCATATCAATTAATAATTAGTATAATGATACGTTGTCATCCTTATGTTTACATATTAATAAAATTTTATATTATATTTTATTTATGTTTCAATATCTTAATATTTTTTTATGTGTTAATAAATGAGAAAAAATTTCTAATAATTGCATCAATGATTTTTTTTTTAAAATATAAATTATTTTTATTTAAAAAATAATATTGATAAATATCCATTAAACGGATATATATTTTCAAAGTAGTTTTTAGGTGGGGAAAAAAAATCCTCTCCAACATGTCTATACATGCTTCTTTTCAAACTATGTCGCCAACTTCCCCTTCTGAACATATATTTGTACTTCATCATCACTTAGCATATCTCGAGAGGTGAGTTTTCTTTCTTTAAAATATTTTATTAAGATATTAACTTTTTTTACTAAAAGGTACTTATAACATATTTCATTCATGATAGTATCTTGTATCTTGTATAGCATAGCATTGCAACAAATCTCGCACTCCATAAGCTCTTCCATGCACCGAGAAAGTACTTTGAAACAGTGAGTTGTGACACTGTTAGGCTTAGTAATAAAATTCCAATACTGCTTGCCTAGCATTGCAATATTATAGGCATGTAAATTTTTGAAGCCCCGTGCCACCATGTTGTTTAGTCACGGATAACTTGTCCCACTTTTGAGCGAGAACCTGAATGGCCTCACCAAAAAGAGTTCGTCATCTTCTCAATTTCACTCTCAAGAGATATTGGGAGGAGAAAACACTCATAACATATGAAGGAGCGGCTTGATCAAAACTTGTCTCCTCGCTTTCGACAAACACTTATTGCTCTAAGAGTTTATTTTTCGCCAAACAAAATCTTTAAAAAAACGAAAGGTTTCTTTCGTGCTACGCGCGACCATGGACGAAGATATTCAAATATTTCTCAGTACCAAGAACATTTTGTACATCAAAAATATCATAAATTTCTTGTTTTAGCGCTTGATTAACATTTCTACTACAATAGAATTCTGATTTTTGAAAATTAATTGCTTGCCAAAAGGTCATCTCATAAGTGGTAAGAATATGCTTCGTGATCAAAGGTTCATATTATTTGCTCTGAAGAAGAGGAAATAGTTGTCTATAAATAAATGAGTAATAAGGGGTGCATTTCTACAAATTTTAGTGCCATGGAACTCACCTCGAGCTTCACTCCGCCGATTGTCGAACGAGCATCGAAAGACCTTTGCATAGATAACAAATAAGTGGACAGAAAGAGGGTCTCCCTGCCTAAGTCTCCGACCTAGAATAATAGGTCCAACAACATCGTCATTCACAATAATTGAATAGTCAACCGAAGTAACCTATTAATGAGAGAGCCTCGTTCGTAGCATGATCTCACAAAGGTAATTTCATGATCTCACGAAGGTAAACCCAATCAATCCTATCATAAATATGCTAATATCCAGTTGAAGAGCTACATCACCATTGTTTCCTAGAGTTTCAGTTTTCATATAGTGTTTACTTTAATTGCTACCATAATATTGTTAAAATAAACCACTACGACACAAAGGCATATTGTGTTTCAAAAATGCATTTATCGAGACAAGAACACCCTTGAGTTTAATAGCCAACACTATTGCAACCATTTTATAAATGACATTGCAAAGCGCTATATGACATTAACATAGTATTATCACTTTGATTTTTAACTCATTCAACCCACTTTTACATAAATACGTCCAAACATAAATCACTTTATCTTTTAAGTCACTTTTACTCAAAATCAACTTTATAGAATCAATTTATTCAAAATCAAATTTTTTTCCGTGCAAAACCATACACACTTTCTCTCTACCAATATCTCAACCAAGTCACAGCTTGAATGAATAACCAAGCACATAAATATGGTGTATATATATACACCTTATCTCCTCCATTGGTGAAGTCTTACCCAAGTGCAATCTCTACATTCGTATCTCCAACATGTCTAAACAGAAAAAGATGTTCAATGGACACCAACTGAGATATAAAAGTGCTTTGCCTACTAAAGAAAATACAGAAATTTATTGTGCAAAAATTCAATTTGGTTCTTTCTGTAGACAATTGGATTTAGTTCTTTCGGCAAACAATTGGTATTACTTCACAAAACTGATCATTACTTTCAATACAAGAAAGAACATAAGTAATTTGGGATGGTATGTTGTCTAAAAAAAGTTCATTAGTAAGGTGATTCAAAAGAAAAATGACTAATAATGAGAATGTAAAAATTTTACATATGCCACATTTATTATTATCAAATTTCACACTGCTCCTTTTCTTCACTCTTAGAAACACTGTTGGTATTGCTCAATGCATTTCCAAAGCTTAAGGTCCCATTTCTATACAGATTGTCCAATTCATCGAAGTAAGGGCAAGTTTTACTATTTAGAGGCCGTTTCTTGCCGCTCCCCACCGTTCTCTTATAGTACTTGTTGATGTTTTCCCATTTCTCCTTACACTTCTTCGCCGAACGATTGTATCCCAAGCCATGCAGTGCTTCAGATATCTCCTCCCATATCGATCCTTTCGATGATCCCGTTAGACCAAACCTGTGTTCCAATGAAGTTCTTACTGATATGAGTGCTTGTACTTCCACATCTGGCCATCTATTGTTACTTGGATCACTGTTGAAATCTTTTCTGTTGTTCACCTCGGTTTCATTCTCTTCTGTTTTTCTGCTTTCTTCTGCTGGTTGAAGAATCGGAATTTCATGACCCGATAGTTTCTGAAGGAACGATATGAGGGCTAAATTACGAGACCTTTCTCGGGCTCTAGCTTCTTCATCCTTCTTAATTCTTTCCATCTCCTCGCGCCTCCAAGCCTCTTCTCTCTGTATTCTTTCCTTTTCCTTCTTGTCTATCATTTCCATCAATTCGTTGTGCATCTGCTCTTGCTTTTCCATCACCTTCTTTACCAAATTTTCTACAAAATCTTCAATCTTTCTCGCTGTCTTTTTCCTTCTTTTTCTGGAGCCAAATTCTTTAGTGCTTCCAGATGAATTTTCAACATCATCTTCATCATCCAACGACGAGCTGAAATGGTGAAAACTCAAATTCATGCCAGAATCATTACCATAAAAGGAAATATTCCAAAAGACCTGATGTATTGCCTGAAACTTTGGCATAATAAGTCCATTTCATATGTCCTTTCTCCAAAATAGATTTGGCAATTTATGAACTATTCTATATATGCTACAAAAAACTTGTGATGTGAAAATAAACTATAGATGTTTGAATTCGAAATCCCTGCCATAGGGTAATTCTACATTTACTGCAGTCAAGCAATCTAGACATAAACCGTTTGATCTTAATCCAATGGTCTGAATTATTTGACTGGCGCAAATGTTGAATTCTACATCGGTAGGTAATCTAAATCCAAACTACAATATACCTTGTATGGTGTTTTTTTTTTACTAATACCATGAAACAACATTTTCATTCAGAAAAAGAGTGATACAAATTATTATGATATGTGAGTAGCTAAGTACCACGTTTGTGGGCTCTATTTCCTCTTCTGTCATTAAAACATAAATCTATAATGATTAATGAAGAAAGTAAAATTGACAAGAATTTGTATGCTACACAACACAAGTTCCATGTTTTCAAATATTCTTATTGCCTAACCATTTGTACCCATCAAATTTTCTCACCCTTGTTAATTGCCATCACCAAAAATGACTTTTTACTATTTAATAAAAGTAAAAATAATAAAGTAATAAAAAGGTGTTTATTTTTCTTCTTCATGTGCTCAATTCCACAGAGGTAAAAGATATACAAATTCAAATTGAATTAAACAATTGAAAAACAAAACAGAGAAAGCAAAGATAATTTAATAATAATAATTGATTTTATTAAAAATTAAAATGAAAAGGGTAATAGCTTTTTGAAGAGGAAAAATAAAAAAGTAATAACTTAGCTAGCTAAGCGATTAAAAACATGAGGGAATAGAGAAACGAACTAACCTGGATTCGTGT
Organism: Cicer bijugum; assembly: GCA_037974875.1. Taxonomy (NCBI): domain Eukaryota; kingdom Viridiplantae; phylum Streptophyta; class Magnoliopsida; order Fabales; family Fabaceae; genus Cicer; species Cicer bijugum. The sequence continues at coordinate 3,497,865 of JBBPBT010000659.1, forward strand.
ACGCGAGGAAGTTGGGAATGACCCGACCCGGATCCATTAGGGTGAAGTGGGTGAATGGAAGGTTCTAGAGTGTCGAGGTTCTTATGAGGTAGGTCAGCATGGACGACGTAACCGGGGGGAGGTGGGAGGGACCTGATGGGGCGGAGTTTTTGGGGATTGTGGTGGTTGGAGAGGAGACCGGCGGCAAAGAGAAGGTCACCGGTGTCGGGAAATGGAGCGACGTGTTCAGCGGCGAAGAGGTCCATGGTATGGTAAAAAAAAAAAAGAGTCGGCTGCGTGAGGGTTTTGGGGAGAGGTGAAAATGGAATTGAAACGGTGGTTACTGAGTGGTAAGGGTAAGTTAAATAAATCTTTGTACCACATTATATTGCGTTAAATTAAACTTTGCTAATGCTACTCAAAATAAATTTCACAATCGTAAACTAAATAGTAGTATATCACACATAGCTAGGAGTAGTGCTACACTAGTAATATAGTTGTATCAAATTATATAACATTATATATTTAGTAAAAAATAAAACATTATATATATATATATATATACATTTTTTTTTACTAAAACCAATATTAATTTATTCGAAAGGGTAGAATGCATTGATTTATAACAATAAAAATTTAAATTTGTTAAAATTAAAAAGAATAAATCCAATAATAAAATTATGTTACTCAAATTAATAGTATAAAATAATAATATTATTGTAAATTGCATATCTTTCTATTTTAAATTAATATTTACATATTTGTAAATAACCTTTTTTTATATTATTATTATGATTATACTTGTGTGATATTCATGTCATGGAAAAGATATTTTGCCGATGAAATATGTATATTATATCAGTTGTGATAACAATTAACAGTTTACTATGCCAATATATTTGATTAAGTGGTTGAGTTCTAACATTAACGAAGTTCCAACAAAATTAAAGG
>JBBPBT010000659.1:3526054-3541229 GCA_037974875.1 Cicer bijugum
TAGTACTATTGTTCCTAATTGTCATAATGTTGTACCAACACTCGTACCATGGTCGTGATATACATATTTTTAGAAATTTATATATATATATATATATATATATATATATATATATATATATATATATATATATATATATATATATATATATCCATATTGCAAATATCATTTTAATCTTTCAATACTCGTAAAAATATTTGCAAATTATAAAAAAATATATGTATATATTTACAAATACAGACATTTTGATTTTGCTCTTTAATATTTTATTTTGGTTATTGTAAAATATATTTATAGGTAAATTGATTTCTTTAATATGTTTAAAACATTTAATTTTAGTTTCTTCAATGTGAACAATATAAAATATTAAAATAAATATTATATGCATATTACATAAATTAATTCTAATAAGAACAAATTTTATAGAAATTAAAACAACAAATACCAAAATAAAAAAATATATATTTATAAAGAAACATTTTTTATACAAATATTAAAAACAAAAGGCAAAATATAGTATGTTTTCATGATGAAATGCATATTTAAACTTTTTTTTTATAATATCAATCGAGAATATAAAGTTGTTGTAAAAATGACAAACATAAGAGATTAAATATAAAAGTTCAGTAACACAAATATCCTCTTTGTATTTATCTCAACTTTCCAAGACAAGATATCGACTCATACTAAACTTCTACTACTAAATAACCATTACGAAATGTCTAAATATATATTGTTTATGAGAATAATTTCTCACGTTTGAATTTTCTTTTAGATTTAATTGCAGTTTTAGTCTCATAATTTTAGTTGAATCGTAAAAGTAGTCCCTCTATTTTGTTTCTCCCCAAGCAAAATTTTAGTTCAGAACTTCATGAATTTTTTTTTTTTTGCATTTATTTAAGTCACATCATGTCTCAAGATCTCATTTGCAACAATTGTACCTGAAATATATGATTATAAATTATGTAGTACAACTTTAAAAAAAATGAAATTTGATCAAATTTTGGACCAAAATTCTGTTTGGGGACCAAAACTAGAGAGAAACAAAATGGAGAGACTACTTTCGCGATTCAGCTAAAATAGGAGGACCAAAACTCCAATTAAACTTTCTTTTTTATCAATAAAATTTTAAGGTAAAATATAGTATGTTTTCATGATGAAATGCATATTTAAACTTTTTTAATAATATCAATTGAGAATATAAAGTTGTTGTAAAAAGGACAAACATAAGAGATTAAATATAAAAGTTAAGTAACACAAATATCCTCTTTGTATTTATCTCAACTTTCCAAGACAAGATATCGACTCATACTAAACTTTTACTACTAAATAACCATTACGGAATGTTTAAATATATATTGTTTATGAGAATAATTTCTCACGTTTGAATTTTCTTTTAGATTTAATTACAGTTTTGGTCTCCTAATTTTAGTTGAATCGTAAAAGTAGTCCCTCCATTTTGTTTCTCCTCAGTTTTGGTCCCCCAAGCAAAATTTTAGTCCAGAACTTCATGAAATTTTTTTTTTTGTATTTATTTAAGTCACATCATGCCTCAAAATCTCATTTGCAACAATTGCACCTAAAATATATGATCATAAATTATGTAGTACAACTTTAAAAAAAATGAAATTTCATCAAATTTTGGACCAAAATTTTGTTTGGGGACCAATACTAGAGAGAAACAAAATGGGGGGACTACTTTCGCGATTCACCTAAAATAGGAGGACCAAAAGTGCAATTAAACCTTACTTTTATCAATAAAATTTTAAGGTAAAGACACTAGGGAACAAATTTGCAACATATTATATCTAGTGCCTATTTTTTTACGACTAAATCAAATTATCGAAATTTTCATATTTAAAATTTATTGTTGTATGTTAAAATTTTAATTTGAGTTAACTACACTTATAGTCTTTAATAGTGTCATATTAATATTGATCTGAGTATTTTTAATTTAATAATTATTTTAAAGATGAACTTATTTGTCCAATCGCTAAATCTCTATAATATTTAGCATTTTTATTTATGAGTAGATTTAATAAAATTATAATAAAATACTATAATTTTGCCGATTTCACTCTAAAAACTAAACATATATACCATGTGAAAATTAATGTGACATTTTTTTTAATATAATTAATGTGATATCATTACATGTGGCTACATGTGGTGTGGCAGATAACATGAAAAAATAACACCTTTAAAACATGCAATGTTTTTGGTAACAATTTATTTCTCTCCACCATATTCTATCTATCTCTCTAATTATTCTCTCATCTCTCTTTAATATTCTCTCTATATATAATTATAAAAAGTGTTGTAGTAATTTTATGTTATTTTGTTTTTCATGTTTATTGTACGGTAAAAAAAATACATATAAGGAAAAAAATTATTTATTAATTTAAAAGTTTATCTTATAGTGTATCTTTCAGGTATTTATATCTTTGTCAAATAGTAATAGCAGTCTCCCATTTTTACTTTTATAGTGACATTCTGATTATAATTGTCGTCTCCCACAAACCCTAGTGGCTACCTCATTTTATCTTTGTTTCAATTTCCTTTTTCTTCATTTAAAAAGAATGATACCACTCTAAATCTTTTTTCTCATTTTATTTTATTCAAACAAGTGATTTTTACATCTATTTAGTTTGTTTTTTTATTTCATTGTTTTAATTTTCCACCTTATTGTGGTGTTGTTTTGGTTTCTCGATTTGTTATCGTGTCGTTTGATTTTAGATTAACAGATTAATTTCGATTCAATATAAATTCAATCAATGACTTCGACGTCTTTAATGTTGCAGCTCCATAGATATGAATATTTTAGACACATCAAACCTATCATATTTGTAGGTTTTGTCACATTTATAGACTTTTTATTTTATTTTATGCTATTAACATGAATGTTGTGAGTTTGTTCACAAATTTATCATATTTTAAATTATATTATTGATCAATGTAATTTCTATCAATTTGAATGAATCAATGTGATTGATTTAGTTATAAAAAAAATTATTTACAAATCAAATGCACCCTTGGAATAAATTGTTGTGTTCTCTATACTAAATTTCATATTAAAATTTTAACTCGAAGGTTGACAAGATAAATTTTAGTGAATATGTTGTGAAACGTCTAACTAATTAAGGCTTAAGGCTTATTGAGGTTATAGCTCTAGAATCCTAATTATTAAGTAGCATATCCATTTAAAATTAAACTATCGACTAACGTATGATAAAAACTGCTAAAACTTGGTATTGTATGTCTCTACATAAATTAGAAGGAAATTGGTATGTCTACTTAAGTTTAGACATTAAAAAAACTTCGTTTAATAGTGTGGGGTTATTTAGAAGAGGTTTGAAATAAAATCCTACAAATTGAGTTAAAAAAATGACTTCAAATAAAGGTTCAAAACTTCCTCAAATAAACATTTTCCCCAATTTCATTTCCCTCTCTTATTTTATTTCACTTTCTCTTTTACTCCCCCCCACCCTCCAAAAATTCCAATTCATGAGAGAATTGTATACTACAATTAATACCCAAAAAAAATTGTCAAAAAAAGAGTATATACGAAATTTGATGTAAAAAGTTTTGCACTTCAAATCTTCGGCCACTTGAAAATGGTAACCCCAACACATGGGCCAAGTTTTATGACGTTGAAAGACTGTATTTAGGTATAACACACTTTATGGGCCTAGTTATCCTTTAAAGCCCACCTTTGACACAGCTTACCATTTTCCTTTTCCAGTTCAATAGAAATGCTTCGACCAACCAACATGGATTGAATCTAACATAATGCGTGACTCCATTGAATCTAACATAATGAGTTAGACTCCCACAATGTTGTGGTGAATCTGAGTTGAGTTATCATTCAGAGAGATATTTCACATTTAATGTCTGATACGCCTCAAATACGTTCAATAAAAAATAGTTTAATTACTCTAAAATTTTAACAACTAAAAAAATATGTAATTAGATTCATGAATTTGTTAATAATTTGTGGTTAAGCTTTAGAGCTAAAATAATTTTAAATTAAGCCTATGAGATTTTAAATATTTATAACTAACCCTTTAAATTTGTAAAAAAATTATAATTTGTTGGTTTAGATATACAATAAGAGTGTTAGTAGTTAATATTACACCGAAAGTAACTTATAGAGAGTTAGTGATATAAGAAATTGGGATCTATTCATGGCATGTCTATTGATGATTATGTGAAAGCATTATTATTTTTGACGAGGAAGGCTTTCAACTCTTTATCTAGTTTGAGCAGTAGCTTTATGCCGATTTTCGTTTCTTGGTTAGTCGCACTTCAAATTTAGACCTCTTTCATTTCCCAGTCGATTAGGGTATTTCCTCCTCCATTAATTCTCTAAAGTCTTGGAGGTCAAGATCGTAGAAATGCCAATCTTGGCCTAGTGTCTTTTTCTTTTCGTGGCCTATCATCATCTTCAAACTATCTATAAGTGTAACACTTTCAACCAAGGGTATGGTTGCCCTTGATAATGCCTACCTTGTCCCCATTGACCGGGTACTTGATTCAAAGATGTGGTATGACAAAACAACTCCCATAGAATTTAACATAAAGTCATACAATTGTCATATTGTAGGAATAATGAACATTGACGACTATATAAGTAAGCCTTAGAGTCTTAATGTTTTTTCCTTCACTAGTCTTCCTTCATAAAATCAAAGTATCATTGACTTCAACATGTTCTCCAGAAAAACAAATTAGTTATGAGGTATTATTTTAGCGGTTCCTTCTTTACTCTCATTTCTTGAAGTATTATTAATACATGACATTGGTCAAATTATCTTTGTTGACCCAAATTCATTTTATGTTAAACCCTAAGTGGGGACAACTATTGCTACTAGTTGGTCTTCATGGGGTTGGACACCTAATAAACATTCACCAGTGAATGAAATATTTGGTCGATCGTGTTGTATGAGGTTTATTTAGGGTGTCACATATAGAGTAAATTAAGAGAATGTACCTTTTCCATGCATTGTATGAGGTTCAACCTGTAGAAAATTTGCGTTCAATACACTTGACATTGTTAGTGGTTGTCTCATGTTCGTCTTAGGATGACTATTTGTTTGTCTCTTCCTTCAATACAATTTTAGCTAAGAATTGCGCCACAAAGTGGTTCGTCGAGTCTTCAAAACTATTGACTAACTAATTAGAGAGTTTGAGAGTCATTTAAGAGCTACTTCTATCAGGGTTATGGGAGAACATTTTACATCTTATTGTGGCATTATCGTCGTTGATGAATATTTGGGTTTAAGACTCTACCACATGATTGTTGGGGTCACTAAATCATTGTTAGATCATTGGAGATGATATAAATTCATCTCCTTCAATTTTCCTCAATGACTATCTCTTTCTCACTATATATATGTCTTACTTTTACTCTTTCTTTATTTTTTATTTTTCAATAAAAATAAAATAAAATTTAAAGAACGATACAGAAAATGGGTAGAAACGGAGGAGAGTTGAAGTACAAAATCCAAATCCATCCTCTTATACCAATTTTGGGTCTCACTTTGTCTTCTGGTATCTTCCTTTAGTGATCTATAGGTTTTTCATTCTGAGATAATATACCAACCTTAATCTTAAAATCTCATTTTCTAATGATTGAAACCGCGTTTACACTTTAACACAACTTACTATTTGCACACATGAGACAACCGACCGACGCATTCGGTTAAAACCATGATGGATGTCTAAGCTTTCACCACCTATCTACCTCAAAGAAATAACACTCTCTGGACCCCACAAATTTGGACCACTCTCCAACACCCACCCCATCTGCAACTAATTCATTATAATGCCATATAATCCTACCCTCTTAATTATTTAATTAAATTATCTGAAGGTTGGTCTATGTTTCATTACTACTTCTCATGTGCTACAAAATTATAGGATCTGGCGTTATGGCCACGTGTACGGTCGGCATGTGGTAGTGCATGATCATTATTGCACATAACCAAACTCATATAACACACATTAAAAAGTAAGATCAAACGAATAATGTAATTAATAATTTTAATTGGATAATTATGCATCAATGAGTAGTTATAATTTATAAAATATTATATATTGTCATATAATATTCTTCATTTTCTTACGAATATCAATCATAACTATCCGTATTTCCCAAAAAATAATACTTGATTATGTCCTACTCTAATGTAATCATGGTACGTAAGTATTTTTTAAGACAAAATTGGCATTTAATCAATTACTATTAATACTAATAGGGATTCATGAACTTGCATTGAGTCAATAAGGATGGGCGTGTAAATCAAAAACACCACATGCCGTGTGCTGAGAGACCTGATTTAAATTGCAAAGTCATCAATATTATTAACATAGTCGACATACACCCTTTCAGTTCCAGCAAACTTCACTCTCCAAATTCAATCTTAGTCCCTTTCTCTTGTTGCTCTGCATTCTCTATCATTTTTATTTGATCCTCAGATCTGATTTCTGATCCACAAAACTATGGCTGAAAAGGTAAAGTGGATTTCAATTCCCACCAAAATTATCATTTTCTATTATAAGATTGTTTTTTTAAATTTTTTTGTTACAAAAATAAAATTATGATCTTTATTTCATTTTTAGTGCTTTTTTGCTTGAGATTTGTGTATCATAACCATATGATGTCATTCTTTTATTAAAAAATAATAAATTTATTTCACCATGGTCCTATAATTCTAATTGGTGGTTTTCATTCAGGTGACTTTTATGAAGTTAAAGGTTGATCTTGAGTGTGATAAATGCTACAAGAAGGTTAAGAAACTTCTAAGCAAGTACCCTCGTAAGTTCATCACCACTACTTTTTTTTCTATCTAACACATAATACATATGTTATTAAAATAAAATAATATACATATAAGTTATTTATTTATTTAGTACTTTATTAGAATTTGTGACACTAAAAATTGAAAAATTGCATTTATTTTGATTTACAAAAATAAAAACTATAAAGAGCATCAATTTGAGTTATTTTTTTTGGGTGTTGAAATTTATTTGGACAATAGAAATTCGAGACCAGAAGTACGATGAGAAAGCAAACATTGTGGCAATCATGGTGGTATGTTGTAGCCCTGAGAAGATTAGGGACAAGCTTTGTTGCAAAGGTGGAGGTTCTATCAAGAGCATTGAAATAGTCGAACCACCAAAGCCCAAACCAGCTGAGGCCGAGAAGAAAAAGGATGACGATAAGCCCAAGTCCCCTGAGCCCGAGAAAAAGAAGGAGCCAGAGAAGAAAAAGGAAGAGGGAGAGAAACCCAAGCCTGCTAAAGAGCCCGAGAAGCCCAAATCAGCTGAGCCTGAAAAGAAGAAAGAGGCGGATAAGCCCAAAGACGCAGAGAAGCCCAAACCCAAGCCCGACAGTGATAAGCCCATAGAAAAGCTCATATCGAATCCGGTCCCAATGATCCCACAAATGCCACCACCGGTGGCTGTTCCAGTTGGGATGTGTTTTGCTCCACCATGCTACGAAGGTAGGCCTGTTGTGCCATACCCTAATCAGTATGGTGGGCCAGTGCTATGTTACGACGGTTATTATGCAAGGCCCGTTTATGATAGCTATGGTGGAGGTGGGCCTTGTTATGCAAACCGTTGTGATCAATATCTGAGCGAAGAAAACGCAGCCGGATGCGCAATTATGTGATTCTTCACATTAGAAGTAACGTTTCTTTGTTTTTATATATTAAAATTATTATATTTCATAGAGGGATAGAGAAAAAATGGAGCAGGTGACAAAGTGAAAAGTTATTTGGTGGTTAAAATGTCAATGATGTTATACTATTTCGTTCATCTTTTGATGATTTGATAATAAACTTGCAATTTAATTTGCAAAGTGATATATTTGCCTTTTTAAATTGATTTTTGTGAAAACTTGAACTTTCTAACCACCGTTACCCAACTTGCACTTTTTTGGTCAGTGTCGTCATAAGGAATTAAGGATTCTCACAATTTGGATTAGTTATCCAAAAAATAATCAATTTTCTAAAACGTTAGATGACGTATTGAGATTAATTTAACAAAAATGTCCAATATGTTTTGGTAGTATATTTTTGATTGATTTCGAAAGTGTAAAATTAGTTTAGATATATTTAATTATTATCGTATACTAAAATTAATTTTGCCTCAATAAATCATTCTAACTTTCAACTATAATTTCAAGTTTTAGTACATAGAATTAATTTTTAGTTTAAATTTATTACTTAACTTATTTTTACTAATGTATCTAGTATAAATTATTGTACCTTTAACTAACTCACTTTTAAATCAAAACAGTTTTACAAAACTAAACCATTTAGAATTTATCGTCGTATAATCAAGCATACACTTAGATTGTCTTGGAGTTAATGCAAATCATATTTAAAAGGAAATAAAGATATAACATAAGAGATTACCTACTATTTTTTACATAAGCCTTAAAACAATTGATTCATACATGTGACTGGTCAATTTTTAATTCTAAAAGAAAATGATAAATTATTGCCCAAAACAAAAATAAAATAAAATAAAAATATATTTAAATTAATAGTGCAAACTAAATGTAGTTAAGGGACCAATTCATAAATAATAAAAATTTAAAAGACTTAAGCAAAAAATTGGCTAAAATTAATTGAATAAATATATATATATATTTTTGTCAATTTTTTTACTTCAAAAATAACACTCTTTTGTAGCAGTTAAAAGTCTCACAAGAGAGAAAAGATTACTATAAAAAATATATTTGTGAGAGTTTCAAACAGTTACAAATAAGTCAGTCACACCACATTGTGGGAATCAAAATAGACAGAATGATTTTTTAGTTATCATTTGTAAAGACTTAAATAGTCACAAATTAATTTGTTAGGAAACTAGCACCCACACCACAATCACCACAAAAGGAAAAAGTGTTTTGAAAAAAATACAACTAGGGTCATTTAGGCAGCTACAAACAAACTGCATTGTCAAACAAAAAAATTTAGGTCGTGGTTGTTTTAACCACAACAAATGGTTAACTTAATTAAAAAATAATAATTTAATAAAATTTAAATTAATATTAAAAAATGAATTATAAATAAAAAATAATATTAATATAATTTAAGAAATATATTAAAACAAAAATATAATTTTAGTATTAATTAAATTGTCAATAATTTATTAAGTTATTATTACTACACAAAATAAAAATATTCCAAAACTAATAAATTATGTCATACAAGCCAAAAATAAACCACACTATAGTTAAGTAATAATATTTAAATTATTCATACAAACTAAAGATAAAAATAGAAAAAAATTATTCGAATACATCAATTATAATAATAGTTCATCTCATTATTAGCTCCACTCCTTATATCATTATTTGATGGAATATTATCCAACGATAAAAGTCCCTCAAAAGTATTAATCAGTGGTAGGATGACAACATGGTTTGATATTGTATTTCATGCTCAAGTACACCACCACTTATAATGACGGAGCCATAGTTGATTGATGTTGATTTAAATCTGGTCTGATCATGTCAGCTGTTGGCATAGTTGGTCAGTATGAGTTTGACTTGTTAGAGATAGAGGAAGTTGTTGTGAAAGAGACGACATATACTAATAATTATTAAAAGATTATTGTTGCTGGAACACTGGTTGTTTTTGTTGCAACTGGAAGACATAGTTTAAAGCTTGTTGTTGTTACTGCTAGAAGTTTGGAGGTTGTTGCTATTGAGAGTATTGGGAATATTGTTGTTGTTACTAGAACATTGGTAGTTGTTGTTGCAGGTTCTTGGATCGTGGATACTGTTGTTGTTGAGGTGAGAAGTGCTGGTAAAAAGTAGAAGGAAAATGTTTGAGATGAAAATTGTTGTTGTTGTTGTAACTTTTGTTGTGAGTTTGCATTTAATTTTTCAATTAATGCTTGTATGATTTGTTGTGTTTTTCTTCTTGCTTAGTCATTCATTGTTCCTTCAATTACCCAACATTATCAACAACTATCAAGGAACAATGAGATTGGTCAATACTAAAATAAAAAGAAGATTCAGTCTAAATATATCTTGATGGTCCCTTTACAATTGTTGACGATTAAATACATGTGTCCAACTAGGGGTGGGAATAGGCCAGATCAGACTTTGAAAGGCCTGAGCCTGGCCAACGTTGAATTTTTTAGGCCTACGGCCTATCATAGGCTTTTTTTTCCGGTCTGAGTCTGGCCTACGACCTATCATGGTCTGGCCTATAAACCTATTTCATATTAAAATATTTAAATGTTATATTTTATATTTTTTAAATAAGTTAAACTAGGCCTTTATATACAAGGAAAACTAATAAAATTATAATCAAATCTAATAAAATAATTACTAACAAGTTTGTAATGCAACAAACAACCTTCCAATAAAACAAAAAATAAAATGAATTCATAATTAACAAACTCTAAAAAGTTCTTCAAAAATTACAAATAAAACAAAATGAACTCCGTAAATAGTTACACCCAACAAAACACATTCAAATCCCAAATAATGACAATAATATGATATCAAATCTTTAAGGTGATTTGTATCTCTTATTTATCAAACTTCAAAAACAAAATAAAAAATACATATATGTTAGACACTGAATTAAAAAATAATAAATAAATAAATGAGCAAATTATTAAAAATATGATTTTCTTTTTAAAAAAATATGAAATAAACACCCTTTAAACCCTAAAAAATGATTTTTGGTTTAAAAGAATAAATTTTTATTCAAACAAAACACATCCATTATTATCTCTCAAACAAATACACTTAAACAAAATCATTTTATATATATATACACGATGCTCTACTCATATCAATTTACATGATTCTCTAATTTACTAATATATATTAAATAAAAAATAATTTTTTTAACAAAATAATTTTTAAAAAATATGAAACAAACACCCTTTAAACCCTAAAAAATAATTTTTAATTTAAAAGAATAATTTTTTTTATTGAAACAAGCGCATCCATTATTATCTCTCAAACAACTCTTAAACAATTAGGAATATTACCTCTAAACAAATACTCTCAAATAACTCAGAATATTACTTATAAACAAATCCTCTCAAACAAACTCATATTCAGCAATAATAGACAGTTAGGGTTTCCAAGTTTATATATTAATATAAAGATAACAAAGAAATAATATTGATTTTTATAAAATATAAAGGTAACAAATAAATAGTATTGATTTTTATAAAAAAAAAAAAAATATGTTGCTTACATACCTGTTTGTTGGAGTGAGTGCAATGGAAATTAGAAAAAAAAAGGAAAATGGAAAAAAATAATAATATATATATAGGTCGGTCTGTCAGATCTAATAGGTTTTTTTATAAGTCTGAGTTTGACATATTTACCTAAATATGCTTTAAAAACAGTCCGAGCCTAGCCTTTTTATTAAATCGGCCAGACCAGACCAAACCTTAAATAGGCTAGGTCATAGGCCCCTACGGATGACCTAGTCTATTCCCATCCTTGTGTCCAACACACATCATTTGTACTTGCCACCACTGATGTTCATAAAGTTTGCAGTCTTGTATTGTTTCCGCTCTAGTGGATCAACTCGCTCTAAAATAAAATATTAACGCTCTAAAAATACTTTATAATCATTTAACTTCTTTTTTTCAAAAATAAATATACAAAATATTAATCTATATTTTTAAATGTGTTACATATTAACTTGATGCAATAGTATTTGACTTGAAACTTATGAACAAGTAACAGGTATTTGCAATCAATTCAATAACATCATTGTCAAAACATAAAATATTAAATAATATTCATTAAATAAATAACTTTAAAAAAAATTACAGTAAAAAACGATCTAATGCAAAAAAATATAACAATTGTTTTAAAAATAAAAGCCGGAGAAAATTTAGAGAGAAGTTAAAAATAAGAAATGAGAGGAAGAAATGTAGAATAATATAAAGAGAAGGAAAATAGATTATTTGTGGCGGTCTAAGGGCCATAAATATCAACGAATCTATTATACATTTGTGGTGGTTTGGACGGACAAAAAATGCAATTCCATTTGTAGCGGTCTATTACGTCAATAAGTTGCTATAGTTAGAAATTTGTAATGATATATACCGCCAAAAATTGATGTTATGTTTGTAGTGTTTTCGGTATATAATTTAAAGGATGTTGTAACTAGGCATGACAACGAGGTGGGACAGAGGCGGAATTTGCCTCCCCACCCATACAAGTGTGAAAACCCATGTCCGTCCCTTTTTTATCAAGTGTGAAATTTAAATCATCATCCCAATCGTGATATACTTTATAGTTTCCATGCCATATATTCATTCATATATATAAAATAATAAATTTAAAAGACATATTTATTATAACTAATTTAATAAAATAATAATTATATAAAATTAAAAATATATTGAATATATACAAGCATATAAATTTTTAAAAAATGAATAACATTGATAGTAAGACGAGTTTGGGTGCAGATGTGAGGTTAATATCAACATCTCTAAATTAGTCCACACCTTGAGTTTTAATTTTATAGAAAAATGCATCTATGTCCAATCAAAATGTATTTTTTTCCTACCCAAATTAGGACGGATTCAAGTGAATATCTACGAATGCAAGTGGTATTGTCGTTCCTAATTATAACATACAATAAAGTTTGAATTTTTTTAAAAGAAAAATATATATTTAATAATTAAATTAACAATATTTTGATACAAATAACACAAATTTAAAGGTGTGAATATTTTAATTTTTAGATTAGATGTTTTTTTTTCTCACTGGTTGTTAGTTTTTTCGCATGTACTCCATGCTCTTGGTGTGAGAATTTTTTGTTAGGAAGCTGCCAGCTAATTGACCATATCTGCACATACTCCAGCAGATATATTTGAGTTTGTGTTGTCATGCTTTAGTGGTTATTCAATACATACAACCTCAGTAGACAATGACAATTTGACAACCATTAATCCATTATTCACTTTTTGCCAGCAGTTTCGACTAATTTGCCCACTGAATTAGATGCACCAACCTTCACACAATTTATATTATTATTGTAAAGATATTCAAAGGATTATACTAATAAGTAACAAGTGCTACTTGTTAATAATTAAAAAAAATATTGAATTAAACAATTTAACTTTTTTTACAATTTTAAATTTTAAATTTTAAATTACATATCTTTCAAAAAAATTATGTAAACACAAATACAAATTATTGAAAGGGAATGATCCAACTCCATCTTTTTTTATTCTTCCTTTCTTTGTTTCAAAAGCATTATTTTTAATTGTTTAATTTTGTCAAAAAAAGCTGTTCCTATATTTATATACTATTTTAAAATTTTAAGGTTATATTAACTTCTTTTATGTCAATTTATACATTTTTTTTTCAATTATTTTACACTCACATTAATAAAGATAGACTAAATGAATGGATTTAAAGTAATTTGTTAAATTGTTTTGTGATTAACATCTTATTTTAGTTAATATATAGAGAGTTTGTTTATGGAAGTTTAACGTGCGTGAAAATATGAAGCATTTTATTTGGCTAATTTGGCTAATTGTTTATGTTTGTCTCCCTATCAATTCATTTTGGATGCTTTGTCATCCCATTAATAACTCGTCTTGTAAGAGATGCATGCTAGATTATTTATTTAATTAATTAATTTTGGATTGATAGTAATAAATTATTAAGAATTATTATTAATAAATTATAATTAAATTAATATTAAATATTAGATTATGTATTAGGTTGTTGTTGTTGAATGTACCTTGATAACTTTGATTATTTGTTAAGTCTAATGAGATGTATATGTCATAAATTATTTAATTATTTAATCGTTATTCAATCCAATGGTTAATATAATCTAAAAATATTGAAATTTTAGATGACAATTAAGGTAATTTATCACTCATATTTTATTATCCTTGTTGTAATACTATGTCATATTCTCAAATACGTTGTTCTCGAATATTCTTAGTTAATAATGTAGATATGCCATAATTTGTATATCTAAAAGTGTTAAATTCCAACAATGCAAGGAAACTCAACTTCATACTCTTGGAGATTGCCCTTTTTTACGTCTCTTTGGACAATTGTCCAGTTTTTCACCTCTATTGTGTTTCTATCTTCCAATGTTCGTGATATGTTTCATGTGTGTGCCACTGGATCTGTTGGGTCTCATTTTGTCATAACTTGTTGGATAATTTTAAAAGCTATAAATGAGGAGATATTTTTAAGCGAACATGAATTACTTACTTGGTTGTTATTTCTATTTTTAATTCTTATAATTTTCTTATGCATGTCTTGGACACCGGCACTAAGAAGCACCTAATTCAACAAGTTGCTTCTCACTTTGATGAGTTTTATTTTTGCTATTTTCTTTTTTGTTGTATTTGAGTTGAAAGTTGTGATTATAGTAAGACAATATTATTTATGGTATAATTAAAAAATGTTTTGCGGTTTAAGGTGTTGTCCAAACTTTGATCTAGTGTTGTTCATTTATTTAAGAACTACTTTGATAAAGTTTAGATAAAAAATATAGATTAATTTAACTTCACGTTAATATAATTAACTTCAGATCAAAGAGATTAACATAATAAACCTAGCTAAATGAAAGATATTTGAGAGAGATATTAAATTATTTTAAAATATTAATATAGAAACGTATATAAAAATGGTGTACCGAGTGAGAGATAGTTTGATTGTTTAATTATAGATAATATTAAAAAAAAGCGCAAAGGAGCATGTGGCTGATGAAAATGAGGTCATATGATAATAATCGAAACGCAATAAATAATAAATAAATAAATAGGTGTAGCCACCATAAGCAACCAAAAACTCAATAATAGGGTAATCTCAATCTATAAGCAATAATCATAATCATTTTGGAAGGTTCTTTCGAACTTACGATCCCACCAAAATTTGTCAGCTAATCGACTTCTTACGTCAGCACCACATGCTTTGGTTTGGACACACATGTTAAATAATTAATTAAATTTGAGGTGCGTATTAATACTGTGCTAGATAAGTAATATATTAATTGCGCTTTCATAAAATTTGATTTTAATTATTGACATCTTCTATTTCCGAGTTTTATTCAATTCACTGTATTAAAATGAACAAGTGTGATTGAAACGTAATTATCTGTGAAGTTATCGGTAGATCTATTTAGCTTTTTTTTTTTTTTTT
>JBBPBT010000659.1:3556328-3573311 GCA_037974875.1 Cicer bijugum
TATTTTTAAAAATTTGCACGAAACAAATTTGAGTCTAATATACATACATCATGTAAATTAGTATTAGAATGTTTAAAATATCATGTAAATTAGTATGAGTAAAATATGATGCAAATTTGTATGGATAAAACATCATGTAATTTGATATTATAGGACTAAAATTTCCAACTTTTTAATTATTAAAATTAAACTTTTTTATTGGGGCCCAATTTTTAAGTTCAAAATATTGGCCTCCAAAATCTATTATTTACATATTTTCGTGATGATTTATTTATATGTTCATTTTGTGAGAGGATCCGAAAATTATAATATAAAAGATCTAAATTCACTAATTTGTTTGAGATAAAAAGGAGAGACAAAACCACAAAATAATAGAGGGTGAGAGAGATACTATATAGAGATTTGAGGAAAGAAGATAGACATCCATAAAAAGGTAGAGATAAATTATTTTTTCAAACAAACATATTTTCTTAGAAATAATTCTTTATATCGTAATTTTATAGTTTTAAAAAAATCATTTTTATAAAATCATATACAAACATATTAAAAATTATTTTTTAACACAAAATCATTTTTATAATAGTAAATAAATTTAAGTTAAAAAAATGATTTTTTTTTAAACATCTTCTAAAAAATAATCTTTAAATTATTTAAAACAAAATTCATTTTTATTTAGTTTAAATAAACATATCCCTCAATTTAGAAATGAGGTTATCACAATAGATATGGAGTAATGTAAAACCTACATTTGGGTCAATCCCAATAGCTCCGGAGCCAAACATCGTTTGAAAAGATCGTATTATACTAGCCAAATCTCTTGACTCATTTGATCCTAATGACCAACAAGTTTCCGTAATCCTGAAAGGTTTTGGGGACAATGTAATTGAACGTGATGCCATGTTTATTCTCAGTAATATGGTGAAACCTGATAATACAGTGCTTTATTTTTAATTACTTTTGGCAGAAGATTGAACCGGTTAAGCATGTTATCCTTTACAATGTGACAATGAAACTGTTCAGGGAGAGTAGGGAATTTGAAAAGGCAGAGACACTGTTTGATGAAATGCTTCAAAGAATGATCAACCCTAATCTCATTACATTTTCAACCATGATTAGCTGTGCTGCCTTTTGTTTTATGCATCATATGGCTGTCGAGTGGTTTGAGATGATGCCTTCCTTTGAATTTGAACCTTATGATAATTTGTTGCCGTCGATATCTTCATGTGCACTGATTGGTAATGTTGATACGGCTTTGAAATTATATGATCATGCAAAGAAGGAGAAATGGCGTGTTGACACAGTGGTGTTCTCGAAGTTGATTAAGATGTATGGGAAGTCGGGTAATTATGATGGATGTTTAAGTATTTACAATGATATGAAGGTTCTTGGTGCTAAATCTAACCTGACAACATACAACAATTTGTTGCATGCTATGGAAAGAGCTAATAGACCTTGGAAGGCAAAGGCTATATATGAGGAGATGATAAACAATGGAATTTTGCCGAATCAGTCAACTTATGCAGCTGTCTTGCAAGCCTATTATAGAGGAAGGTATAAGGAAGATGCTGATAGAAACCAACTGGTATTTGTTGCCGGAAAATGAATTTTACAATTATGTTCTCTGGATATTTGAGAGATCCAGATCTCTCCCAATGCCGATTAGGCCCTCAAACCAATACAAATGCCAAGATATCCTTTCTCTCAATCACCCCTTCTATTTATAAGCAACATGTCTTATTCTCCTAATTAACTTATTCCTATTCTAACTGCACATAACAGTTACATATGGCAGTTATCATTTATAAAAACTGTCTACTAATCATTTAACTGCCTAATAATGTAATATGTAATAATAATAATAAATAAATAAATGATAATAGTAAGTCTAACAAATACATTGAGTGTGTATAAAGGAAATGAAAAAAACAGGAAAGGATATGGATAAAATTCTGTATAACATGCTTCTGGACATGTGTGCTGATGTTGGTTATGCAGATGAAGCTGTCAAAATATTTAAAGATATGAAATGTTCTGGAACTTGTCGTCCAGACAGTGTTACATACTCATCCTTGATTAACATGTACTCCTGCACTGGAAAAGTTTCTCAGGCTGAAGCCATGTTGAATGAAATGATGGGCTGTGGATTTGAGCCTAATATTTTAGTTCTGACATCTCTTGTCGGTTGCTATGGAAAAGCAAAACGAACCAATGATGTTGTAAGGATATTTGATCAGCTTTTGGATTTGGGCATTAAACTGGACAATCGCTTGTGAGATTGTCTTCTGTATGTTATGACACAAATACCAAAACAAGAACATGGTAAAATAACAGATTGCATTGAGAAGGCTATTCCAAATATTGGTTTTGTGGTTAGATATTTGATCATAGAGAGGGAGGGTGATGGAGATTTAAGGAAGGAAGCATCAGAACTTTTTAACTCAATTGATGACTATGTTATAAAGAAGTCTTTGTGCAGCAGTCTAATTGATATTTGTGTCAACCTGGAAGTTCCAGATAGAGAGCGGTCTTCTCAACCTCGGACTTACTCTCGAGATATATACAGATATACAGAATAGATCTCAAACTAAATGGTCTGTGCATGTAAAGAGTCTCTCAAATGGAACTGCTCTAACAGCCTTACATGTTTGGATAAATGACTTGGCTAAGGCTTTGGAATCAGGGGAGGAGCTTCCACCAGTTCTTGGAATTTATATCGGGCCTCAGAAAACCAAGTCTTCACCTAGTGTAGTTGAATCATATTGAATGGAACATAATGCTCCGTTCCAAAAAGATACTGATATGGCTGGCTGGTTTTTGACAACGAACAAGGTTTTAGGTGTTCCAACTATGGCTCTTTCTAATTGATAGTGTTTTGTTTTATGCAGCTATGCTTCATGTAGTTTTTTTTTTCCATGTGAGGAAATTTTGATATAAGTTGATTTTCGAGAAATATTGTTTAATTGTGGATCTCTTATACTGTGATTGCAGGCCTGATTTAGTATAATCTATTTAGAATAATCAATTATCATCTTTTATCTTAAATTGTAGTTGATTTTACACTAAAAATCAACTGTTAATTTGTAAACAAACAATAATTTTACTTGATTGATTCTGTCTGATATTGGTCTTTAGATTTTTTTTTAAGTGTTTGTTACAAATATGAAATATCTGATACAACTGCATAGATCAAAAGCCAGAAGATCTTGTTAGTTGTTACCCTCATGTTATAATGAAAAATAGCAATTAAAGTGTCATATTCCTTTTAAAATAATCCAATTGAAAAAAAGTCGAGTGAATCATCTTCTTTTTATTTTATTTTTTATTCCAAAAAGCTTTGGAAAAAACGATATCGGTACTGTTATGGTTGACTTGTATGTTGAGCATGATGTTTGACCTTGTTTAGTCACTTTTATTAAGTGGGGTTGACTGAAAGTTTATAGTTTTATTTATTTATAATGATTGGTAAAATGAAGGAAGAAAGTGCTTCTGACTTTTGTTAAGAACAATATTTTGAAAGTTTCAAGTCACTACTACCACCCCATTTGACTTTTTTGAGGGTTTTCTGGATATATATTAAAGAAGTCAAAATTGGAACCAAACAAAGCTGTGTGATCAGTTGATGGTTTGCACGTTCAAAAATAAAATATATCCTCCAACATGGAATTGACTCAACCAAACTTCTCTCTATATAATGGCCAGAGTCTTTGTTCATTTGATCATGCAAAATGGGAAACTGTGTGGCTTGTTATTCTCAACCACAGAAGAAACTAACTAAATTGTTTCTAAATGAAGGAAGAGAAAAGGAGGTTAATAATGCCTCGGCGCCAGTCGAAAAGATGAAAACTGCTTCTAGTAAACATCACATTGTGCTACGTAGGAAAGTGCAGCATGGAGAGGTTTATCATCTTGCACCATTCCTAAGGCAATCTGGTAAGCCTTTGGTACCTTGTATTGATGATAGAAAGGTGAAGACAAGGATTGTGAAGATTGTGGTGACTACAGAAGAGTTGAAATTACTATTAAGTGGATCAAAGAAATTTCAAATCAAAAGTAGAGTTGCCCCTGTTAAAAAAAGTTCCGTGTTGAGAAGGTGTCCAAAATGGCTTCCTTCTTTACCAACTATTCTAGAAGAGGTGCAAAACTTTTGAATTGTGGTGGTAGTTGCAATTTAAGCTTTGCTATCATCACTTGTGCAACAAATTTTATTTGTAGTTTTTATGTTTTCTGAAGAATGCTAGGTTGTGTATGTTCAGGAAATTGAAGAAGTTTACCTGCTTAAATTTTTTAAAATGTTACAGTAGGGGGAAGAAAAGAGAAAAGCAAAGCTTCTCAATGTACATCCTCTTTTGTTTTCTTCAGATTTAAGAGTTTAAGTTCATACTGTAGGAGTAGTAAATGCTTGCTGTTCGTATTTTTAATTGAACAACGAGCCTATGATATTTATCAATTTTATTTCTCAAGTAATACTACTTTGTACAATTTATCCTTGCTATTTCTTTACTATAAGATACTATAATATGAAGTTTCTTCTGCTTATTATATTCTTCAAAGTCTTGTTAATAATCCATAATTCATTATAGGTAGACAAATATCCTTAATGCTCAATTATACGTGAACTTACAGTCATCACACCATTAAGATTCAGAACTATTGCAACTTGAAGTAACAATAGTTATACTATTATCTAACATGTAATTTGATTGGTAAACTAGTTCGTTAATGTGCATAATGCAGACATGTGATTCAATTGTTTTTTGTGTTAATTATGTATAATCTCTGCTGATGCATTTGACAAACTTGGCCACTGAGTATTGCTTATGTACAAAGTGGGATCTCACACTCCTTACCCAAATGGAACTTTATTTGAACACTACCACACTTTTATGTTTTGTATATACACAGAAAAATCACAAGATGCATTGATAAATAAATTGCCTCCAATTTTTCTCAACATAAAGAATCTTCAACGTTCTTTCATCACCCTGCAGTAATTTTATAACAATGTTCAGGTCAACTATAGAAGTAAAAGGAGTCAATCATTCAAAAGAAAAGTCACAACCTTTTAGAGGAATTTGAGCTTCTGATTTTCCTCTTATCATCTGATTTTATTGATGCAAACTCCTTCTCTCTAGCAGCTGCTTCTCTTTTCATTTTCTTCCATTCTACTTCCATAGCCTTTGTCAGTGCATCAACTTTCTTTGTGAGCATCTGCAAAAATATCTTTTTAGTTCTAAGTGTGAAAAGGGAGATATGAGACAATGTTGTTAATTGCAGCTATAGTGTAGCGGATTTTGAACCAATCGCTATTGTTCTACAATACACTATTTAGTACAAAATGTTGTCAAATAGAGTGTATAGCAGGAATTTGAACAAACCACTGTTTTTTGAAATCTGTGATTAACAACACTGATATAAGGATGGGAGCATAGTTGTTACTAGTACCTTTATTTCTTCATCTTTAGTGTGTAGACTACTGTCTTTTGTTTCACAAGACTTCCTCAAATTGATGACCTCTTTTTGAAGCTTATCATATAGAAAACCTGAGACCACATCGTTGCTTCCTAAATCATTACAACTATTACTTTTAGAGTCTTCATTAACATCAACACTGCTGGTTTTAACATTTCCTGATCCTCTTTCACCATCACATTTTTTTAAGTTCATGCCTGTTTTCACCTGCACCTCGTTCTCTTTTTCACCACTATCAGAAAATTTGTTTCTTGATGCCCATATACCTTTTTTCAACACATTTTCTGTAGAACCATATTTCATTTTAGTAATGCTACTTGGGTTTAGGTTCCCAGCAATATTGTCTATGTTGCCTTTTATGTTTGGCTTTTTGAACAAAGCGCTTCCAATAGTAGATGCCCTTGGTTGTGATGTGGACCTGCTTCTCAGTCCATCGCAGTTCGTTACGAAACTTAAGATATTAGATTTATCAGCTTTTGGAGTTCCTGAAAATGCATTGGAACTCATTGAGAATTGCTTTAACCCTTCTTCCAGTGTTTTTAATCTCAACTTCAGTTTATCCTGAGAAAAGAATACCATATAATGTTATTTATTGCTAAAAGATTGATTCATTAGCTTACATGGAAAAAACTAATAAATTACCTTCAATTGTGATTCTGCTTTTGCTGTTCTCTCTGATATAGCTAGCTTTTGTTTCAACCTTTGCATCTCTGCCTGCAGATGCATGAAAATACTATATCATTAAATTTTCTTGCCTATAATTCAACCCCAAGCACATTTTAGAATAAAAATTCCTTTAGAAATGACTTTCTCAGCTATTTAAGTGTAATTAAGAGTTAAGAGTGAACATTACTTTTCTTGATTGGACTTTGGACCTTCTAAATTTATTAAGTATATACATGTGTGTGTGCAACAGTTGATGATTTATAGAAAAAGAAAAATATTTTCAAGGACAAATATACCTGCATAATCCTTCTCTCTTCCAGCCATTGCCTAACAGGCATGACCTTATCATTTTCATCTTTCCATTCGTTAGCCGCAACAGTTGCAATTCTATTCGCAGAAACTTTTACCCTTGCTAGTTCCCTCTCCAATGTTTTCTTTTCCTCCTGAAGTTTAAGCTAAACCATGTTACTATGCAGATCAACCACTAGATAGAAAAACTAGTACAAAATGCAAGTAGTCTAAACATATGCCTACTTGCAACTCAGAAATCTGTCGCTTATAATCTCGAACGACATTCGCATTGGCTCCACTGGATAAGATGAGCTCCTCAAGTTCATGGATTGTTTGGCTAAGTTTTTCAACTTCCACAATCTTTTGCCGGTGGCTTTTCTCTAAGAGTTTGTTCTCCTCCTGTTCATGAAAGTTGTAAATTGGCTGAAACTAATTGCGGTTTGATATAGAAACTAAATGTGAAAAGAGGGAAACATAAAGAGTATGCCTGGCAGATCTCAATCTGTCTCTTCAAGTCAAAGTTTTCATTCTGAACTTCTTCAACTATCAAAGCTCTCTCTAGTGCACTTCTTAAAATTATCTCAGCTTCAAGCAATGCTGACTCTTTTGACTTTGTGAGTCTTTCCAAAGCTTTCTTATCTTCTTGTAGTGCTGTAATCTGTAAATAAATGAATGTTAGTTTTGTCATTATGCACAATACACATAAATAATCATTTTATTTATTTCTTTGGTATATAAGTAATCATATTATTATTTTGCGAAAACAAAAAAACTGTCATGTTTTTGGAGACTAAAAACATACTTAAGCCTCATTATTTCATTGTAAAAGCATCTTAAGTGGAAATTGCATGAGCAGTACCTCATTCCTATACATCTTAATCTCAGCTTCAAGAGGAGTGATGACACTTTCAAAAGGTAAAAAATCATCTTCCTTTTCATCTGTGTGCAATCTTCTAAGAGCTGCTTCTGCAGCATATTGTGCTGCCAATGCATCTTTCTTTTCATCTGTCAGATTCTTGATTTCCAGATTCTGCATATGAAAATATTTTGAAGAACATGCATTTTAGAGTTTAGTATTGTTTAACATCCTTCAAACTTCCAAGATATATTAATACCATTCAAGTGTACCTTGTGTTTAAGATGATCCTCACTAAGTCTTAGTCTCTCATCCAGCTTATTGATTTCCTTTCTCAGCTGGAATTGGAGAAAGATAATTACAGCAATTATTAGTAACTACAAATTTTATGCTTAAAAAAATAGAAATACCTCTTCTATGGCCTTATCCTTCTGAGCTTCAGTTGCCCTTAAGGCCTTGATTTCACCTTGGCAAGTCACCAGTTCATTAACCTTTTCTGCAGTGGATTAAAATTTATTCATAACTGTTTTTATGAACTTTTTTGCTAGTAACATATGAGAGGATCCAAATTCATAGAAAACTATGAATTACTTAATATGAAAATCTATAAGCAATCAATAAAGCATAATTAAATCATATGAATATGATCAGTGGCAACTATTCCATGTAACTTTTGCTCCCC
This sequence comes from Cicer bijugum, assembly GCA_037974875.1. Classification (NCBI taxonomy): domain Eukaryota; kingdom Viridiplantae; phylum Streptophyta; class Magnoliopsida; order Fabales; family Fabaceae; genus Cicer; species Cicer bijugum. Next base: position 3,564,293 of record JBBPBT010000659.1, read on the forward strand.
TTAATCTTAGTTTGATTTCCATGTATAAATTGTTGCTAGTACCCACACTATCACCTATTAGTCAAGATGTGTGAAAAAAAAAATTAATAATAAGCTATCAATTTTCTTTTACACATTTACCATGGTGTTAGTGACAGACAAATATACTTTTACTTTTTTATACTCCATCTCTAATGAGTAGTCTCCCTATTATTTTATATACTTTACCTTATCTTTATTTGGAGTTTTCTAACACTATCAGGTCAACTTTAAAAGGAAACAATTAACTTCTTTTTATTTACCTTATAAAAGGTAAATTTAAGAAAAGAGTTAACATACCCTATAAAAAAAGAGCATACTTCTCTCAGTTTCCTTACCAGTGAACCAAAGCCTACCCCTCAAGCAATTGACATTAATATGAGACTACAAATAAGAATGAAACAAGCAATTTTTTTGAGGTTTAGTTGTTTTCATAGAAATCCATTTATACTACTTCACTTGAAAGCTTAAGTTTTGAAAACCTTGCCCCTTAACACAACTAAGTCCATCTAATTTGTCATTGAGTTGTATTATTTTGATACACAAATTTATATCAAATTTTGACACTAACTTGGATGTTTAACACAATTCAAATATGAAGTTAGTTACATTCAGAATATGGTTAATAGACACAAGGTGTCAAACTCGTTGACAATCTATTGAACACAATTAACCACAATTTTGAACGTCATTAACCAGAATTTTCAATCTCATATTTGAACATAAACACGATATGGATTGTTAATTAATGGATGTATGTATATTTGAACACCTAAAAATTATGGTTCTTATATTCATAAGCATGGTTAATTGTGAAAAGTGGATGGTTCATGAGTTGTGACACCTTGTTATACTCATTAACCATCGACTGAATGTGATTAACCAAATACTTGAACTGCGTTAGTGTTAACTATTCAAATTGATGTCAAAATTTGATGTAAAAGTTGTGTAAAAACATCATTTCTCTTTACCTGTGAGTTGGTTTTGCAAATGATCAATCTCCAACACAACAGCACCTGGTTGGACAAGTGGAAGCTCTTCACTGGCAACCATTTTCATCTTTCTGAGGCTGGAAAATGTTCACACAAATATGCTAGCTTGAGTTCTAACAACAAATGAAGTGTGCCCACTGCTATATATAGTATTTTTTCCTTTGGTTTCCTGTTTTGGTAAGTGCAGTGATGAGGCTAAGTACAAAAAATACCAACAACAAATGATGGCTTTCACAACTCATAATAAGGCAATATATATAAATATAATATAATAATAATAATAATGAAAGAGAGGTTTATGGAAGAAAATAAGAAAGTCCATTCATATAAGGAATTGACCTTAAAGATAGGGATGACATTCCCCAGCAGTGAAGCAAACTTAACATATATCAAATGCATAACAGGACAGCTAAGCCGGCTACTAATACTTTAGCTGTTAAATTCAAACTTTGACATGACATTAACTGCTACTTTCTATTTTTACTCTACTTCATAGTTTTTTACTCCTCTATGATAAGGCTTAAGGCTTCTTTCATAATTATAAACCAAAATGATACCATAACCAAACATTTTCTCACCAATATAGTTTTAAGTTATGTGATCAGTTAATACCATAATATCTTGTTTGTAGTACATTATGCTCACATAAAACCAAGGGTGCCTTTGAAATAACTTATTCACAACTTATCCAATTATAGCATAAACAACTGCGTAAATATTTGGGGGAGCTTATGAAAATAGCTTATTGCATATACGTAAGTTATTTTTAGCTCAATTCAATAAACTCTCAAGCATAGCTTATTAAAACAACTTTTTAACAAAAATGTTATTTTGACACAATTTCGACAATAATTTGAATGGTTGCCGAAGTTAAAATATATAGTTAATCACGTTAAGTACATGATTAATGAATGAATATAAAAGGTGCTGCAACCTATTAACCATCCACTTCCACTTAATACAATTATCCATGATTTTGAACTTCATTAACTACAATTTTAAGACGTTCAAATATAAATAACATCCATTTTGAACTTCATTAACGACAATTTTAAGATGTTGAAATATAAATAACATCCATTAAACATTCAAATTATGTTTAAATATATATGATTTTCAAGTGTTCAAATTATACATAATATCTATCAACAATATTTGTGTTCAAATATACACCTTTATCAACCATTTTTCATGGTGATGATATTGTGGTGTTCACTAGACGTGTCCAAACCATCTAAGATCAAACTGTCATCTATTCTTAAATAAGATTTCCATTTTCTATCATATAAGTTTAGTTTTAAGTTCATTGCATAATAATAACAAAATAGTGCATTAGTTGGTGACAGTTTTATCTTTCATTCTTTGTTTTTCTGCTGACACATTTTGCTTCATTCTCAAATCAAATCTCTATTATTTGTATTTAAGAGTCTCAAATATAAAGTATTATAACTAATAAGACAAATCAGATGAAGTAGGCATAATCAGAACAAACTATATGACATTTATTGACTTGATGAGAAATACTTTTATCAAATTTAACTATCTTAATTAACTTGTCATATTCCATCATTATCAATGGAAGGATAACATTTAGGACTATTGAATTGCTTAAGCGCTAAAAATGTTATGAGATCACTTCTCTTTTATTTTTTTTCTATGTGAAAGTCATTTAGAAAAGACTACTCATATGTGACTCCAATTAGAAAGTGACCAACTAAAGTGGCTTCAAAGAACAAATAATATTTGGATTAATATTCAGAACACTTGTCATCTTTGCTTAAAAGTATAATAATTCAAAACAGTAAAAAGATTATAAAAAAATTACGGTTTATGCACTCAAAGCCAAAATATCAGATTTTTTTTAATCTTGTTTTACTTTTTTTGGATAGTTGCAACAATTAGAAGGCTTTACCAACAACAAATTATTTAGCCACATACAAAACCCTGAAAATAAAATACCATAAAAATAGTCAAAAGTGTTATTGATGAATTATATTTGAATTTATCTGTTACTTACAATTGTTTGATGGTGATAGGATAAAACATGGATATAATGCTAAGCTTCTATTTCATATATTTTATGTTGGTTTGAATTTAAAACATGTATGTATTGTTCAAAAGTTTGTATATATACATGTTGTTGGTGTAAGCCTATAGAGTCTTCTGCTACGTGTTGTTAATACTCATTCATAGTTTCATACAAAAACTGATTTAGTAGTAGAAGCCTGTACGCATAAGGGTAGTTGTAGAAAGTGATGTTTTTTATTTCTTTGTATTTATTAATTCTAATGATAAAGTCCTCAATTTCCCTTTATAGCAACTCTTGAAGGTACTCATTCTTTTTTTTTTTTCATTTAAATAGGTTCTTTTATACTACATCACTCTAAGTCAACTCATTCCTTTTACTTTTTAACTTTTAAAAAACTATATTATATCCCATAACTTTAATTTATAGATTCATATTTTATTTATATTCAATTTTACTATAACTTAAAATATTAATTTAAATATTCCAATTAATATTATTATATATTATTTTAATTTAAAATTAAAATAAAAAAATTAATTTAAAAAGAAGTTAACGGCTATATATTATTTTTATTATTATTAATAAATTAAAAAAAATTAACGGCTACAAAATTAATAAAAAAAGATAAATTTATTATTATTAATAAATTAATAAAAGGTAGCAGTTATAATTATATTATTATTAAATTGTGAAAGTAGGTAGAAGAAAAAAAAAAGGTAACTGCTATAAAGTATCGTTCCTTCCTGTACCGTGATGATACTTTGGCACAACTCCAACAGTGAATTCGAGCATCTCCATTGGCAGTCAAAATGAGTTCGTCCGTTGGAGTTGTGTCAAAGTGTCATCACGGTACTGTCAAGAAGGAACACAATTTAATAATAATAAAATTATAACTGCTACCTTTTATTAATTTATTATTAATAATAAATTTATCCTTTTTTATTAATTTATAGTCGTTAATTTCTTTTTAATTTATTAAATAATAATAATTTTGTAACCATTAGTTTTTTTTAGTTAATATACCACTGTTAGTCTTTTTTTTTCTTTAATTACGATTGTTAGCTCATTAATAGGAACAATTTGTTACTCATAATTTTTTTTCACAATTTTTGTTACATAAGTTTATTTAAGTTCAATTTTATTTTAATTTTAAATTTTTATTATTTTAATTTTAAATTAAAATAATGTATAATAATATTAATTAGAATATTTAAATTAATATTTTAAGTTATAATAAAATTAAATATTAATGTATAAATTAAAGTAATGAAATATAATATGATTTTTTAAAAGTTAAACAATAAAAAATGAATGAATTGATTTAGGGTGATGTGGCATAGTAAAACTTGAATCATGTTGAGTTCACATTTGGAGATGCTCTCACAAAGAATTAGAAGTTAAGTGATTATACGCTTGAGAGACGAACTCATTTAACTACTTTTAGATATACTCTTAGTTGTCATCCTTACATCAAAAATTATGTGAGTACATACACATAAATATTTTGAAAAAGAAATACAGAAAGTAAATGTGAAATAATTTTTGTATGGTCAAGAATTTTGACATATTATTTGAACACAAAAAAAAAGTAAAAAAAATAAATTAAATAATATATAATTTTAAAATAATTAAAATGAGTATAATTTTATGTGTGCAAAAATAATATGTCAAAATTCTTATGATCAGACAATAATTATTGTGTTCTGATATGTTAGCAATGTCATAGAAAAGAAAATAAAAAATAAAATATTAAATGAATGTTAAAAAGTTATATATATCTAAATATAAGACCTAAAATATCATTGTATTGTTTATGTTTTCTTTTGATAAAAAAACTGCTAATATTTTTCTATAAAAAACCGAACAATGTTTCAATAACCAACAATGGATTGGTCTCAGGGGTAAGGTACTAAGACCCCTTAAGTGAATAATCAAATGTTCAAAATCCGACTCTTGCATAAGAAGAAAATTCAGTTGGAAATTTGTCATATATATTCAATATATTTTCTAGTAGAAATTAATCATTGTGATAAATGCATTTTTATATTCAATTATTCAAGTCTACGAGTAATATGAATTTAAAAAAGTATACTAGTATAATATACTTATTGACTGGATATGCAAGTTTGTTGTTGCTTAGTAAATGTTTCGACAGTATTTACTTAGAAAATGTTAAAAGTAAAATATCACTTTTACACGACAACTTCTTTTACACTCTCTACACTTTCCATTTTTCTAATTTTGGCTGAGTATAATTTGCACGAATGAAAAAATGGTCCATCTTGGACGAATCTCATTGTATCCATAGATGTGTTATTAAAAAAATTAACGGTTAACTATTTTGTACTTTACAATGTTATAGTATATCGTACACATTCAAACTACTTTTCTTCTTTTTTTTATTTTCACTTTGAAAATCGTTGATGTGGAAGATTTAGTGAGAGAACAAATTATCAAAATTATTAGATTAGATTTAGTGTATATGATCCATGATAAGATGTAATAGATAATTAAACTTAACTGTTTAAAAAAATAGTCTATCATAAACCAATACATTTATTGGTCCGGATTAAATCGATCCCTTAATTTTATATCTAGAGAAAGTTAAATCAGATTAATACCCACATTACATAATCATCATACCTTATTTATTTTTGAATGGCATATATGAATAGTAAATAAGGCAAAGGAAAAAAAATTCTTAAAGTTCCAAAATGCATCCTAGACACATTTTGTTATAGATTACGGCTCCTTGCAAGTGATAGAAGAGAAATGACAAACCCCCTGTTTGGTTGACAAGAGAAACAGGGAAAAGAGACCATATACTAATGGGATCCACCAATTTTTCAATCTCTCCAAATATGTAAAGAAAGTGAAGATAAATTTATTGACTACTTTCCAAATTCATTTAGTCAAAGAAAAAATATGTTAATCATTCAAATTTTTTTTTGTTAATTTTTAAGTTGACTTTTATTAAATAACTTATTTATTTTATTAGTGGTGCGACGACTTAGTGAGATTGAAAAACTCACTTTAAAAAATTAAATTTTATACTTAGAGTTTTAAATGAAACGGTCGAATTTGAATAACTTTAAGTCTATTTTGTCTCATTTGCATCCAACTACTCAATCATGTAGATATCCACATTTGTGAAACTATGTAACATCTAACTCACTACAATCCGTCAATTTATTAAATTGGTTCATTTAGGTGGTTCAATTTTGACAAAGTCAATTGATTTGGCTGAGACTTACATATTAGAGTCTAGTCTTGTAAGTTCAAACACAAATAATATATTTGATAGGGTTGTTAGATCAACTCTACCAATTTGATGAAATCGATTCAGATAGTCTAAGAAGACAATTTGAGTCAGGTGATTAATTCTTCTTTGTTTTTTGATATTTTAAAAAAAAAATTAAGATGAATTTTATATCTATTTTTTTTATTTATAATTTGGCATTTACTAGAAATGGTTCAACCATGTACATAGTCACATAGTATAGTACAAAGCTTAAAACACGGCATGAGATATACATGGAGCTCCATCAACAACTAGATCAATATAACATAATTTCCGAGCTGATCAAATACACCAAAATTGGTATCTCATAAACAAAAAACAATGATTAAGTCTATAAGAAAACATAATTTACTATTTGACTCATATGAATTCAATATTGTAATTAGCCGTCTATCCGATAGATTCAAGTTAAGATTCTCGTATGGTTCGAGTTATGGTTTTGATAAATCCGATTGATGTCTGAAACTATTTTAAAACACAAATTTAAAGCAAAAGTTAACAATAATATAGATGATTAATGTATTTTCTATCAACAACAAATATATTTAATACATGATTAATGAATATGACAAGAAATAATGGATTTTAATGAATCCTAAATTGATTTAGAGATGAAGAAGTGAATTAGAGAAAGAGACAGCGATTATATACACATGAGATGTCACATCATCAAACTTTAATCACATATCACACAATTTTGAAAGAAATCACTAACTTGTGTTAACTAAGTTAAAATCACCAACTTGAATCTATTTAGAGTTAAGAAGATAAAACTAAACTAAAATGTTAAATTAATGGATCAAATAGGTATTTAATGAAATTTAAATTAATGTTAATTATATTTTGTGAATGGTTTATAAGTTACCACATTTGTTATATTTATTAATTATCTATTAAATGTAAGTGAGCATATATTTGAATTAAATTAACTACTTAAATTATTGTCCAATTTTGTGTTTTTTTTAGTTTGTCCTATTTATTTTAAAATAATACAATTCAATATATTTTTTATTTAGAAAATTATTGTGCTATTTATGACGAATGACTTGACAAAACAACTCACTCATCATTAGTAAGATTGATTGAATTTGACACAAAACTTACAGAGTTTTTACCCCAATCCAAATCCATAAAATTTGAATGGGTTGGATAATAAGTTTGGAATTAATTATTTATTTCATGAACTAAAAAAGAAAAAAATATTTCATTATATTTTATTTTATTGAGCTTCATTCTATTTCATCTTATTTAATATGTTTTATTCTATGTTTATAGTTACACTTAAAGTTGTTTTAGTTTTTTTTTCTCAATTCCATATCTTATATATAATGAACATTTGGTGACTTGCATTTGTCTCCTTTTCCGTGACCTCCACAAGAAGTTTGTTGGGCTTTGGTCCTAAATATTGATGCTAGTGCATTAAGAAACCCAAGACAAGTAAATTATGACACTCTTGTGTGCAACTCTTATAGCCAATTACAAATTAATTTTTATGGTAGTGTGTGTGACCCTATTCAATATTTTACATGGAGAGGTTCAAGCTTTGTTAATATGAAGTACTCTTTGTTGGAAAACAAGTTTCAGAAGAAAAAAAAAATTGTGCCTTACTCATTTCACTTCATCTTGTTTAGCTTTTGGCGAAAAAAACATCAAAGTTTCATCGTTATGCTAACTCTCTTGAAGCTAATATAAAGTTATTTGAGTAAAGTTTGAGATATTTCTATTCAACATATTTTAAGAGAAGAAGATTATTGTGCGAATATTCTAGCTATATTATAAGTTGATCATGATAGAATTTTTGTGTTAGTGTATGAAGAACTTCATTATCTCTATTTAGCGATAATAGTTGATATATTATATGTGTGACGTAATTTATTTTTATTTTTTGAAGATTTGTTTGATTTACTTTTCAAATTTTTATTTTTAATTTTTGAAAATAGAAAATTGTTTGAAAGACAACCTTCTTGAAACTGTTTTTAAAAACTATTTTTAATTTTACAGTTTTAAAATTTATAAATGTTTTGCTTTATTTACTATTGACAAGATGGCAGAAAAAAACATAAGGAGAAATGCAATTTTCATTAACGGCAAGTTTTTAATTATAATCACTTTTATTTATTTGTCTCTCTATTCCGTAACACAATCGTGACCCACTACCCTTATAATGTGTGTGAATGCTTTGTTTTGTTTCTCTTATATCTTTATATTTTTATATTTTGTATGAGTTTATTCTTTTATATTTTTTTTGACAAGAAAATATTTCTTATAAACATTGTACATGTTATTTAACAAACTATTGTGATTTTTTTATTTTAATATTTTTAATAAGTATCCTTTTAACTATTTATTTTTGGGCACTTACTCAACACATTATTTTAATTTTGTCTATCTTTTCTTATCACATCATCAACATATCATATCTATCATATATTATATTTATTTATTTTTCTCTCAAGTGGTATACTGAATGTATGTATGTTCACCAATTATTTTCATTAATTTTTTTATCTATTTTAAATTGTTTTATTTTCATTTGATAATTACTTCTATAAATAATTAAAAAAGTAACTCTAATATTTAATTTAGTGATAAAAAAACATATATTTGACTAGTAGATTGTGAGTGTGATCTCCACTTCTCCTTTTAGAGAAAGACATATATAAATTTATTTATAAGTAT